>SJVG01000492.1:0-28303 GCA_034774675.1 Scedosporium minutisporum
GAGGGGGAGGGAGGGGCAAGGCGGCTAGATTGACATCATTGATGGTTCGGGTTGAGGAGCACGGATTGATCATTGAAGGGGGGGGGGCTACTGGTATAAGTGCAGAGTCCAGACTGCAGGAGGGAGCGGCTCTAGGGGCCCGATCCAGTCCAATCTTGATATGGCCAGCGACCCACGATGCTGGATTCAGGTGGTTCATTATCTTCGCGGCCAGACAATGTGGACAGCTCAACATCAATGAATCCAAACGAACCAGGACTAGCAGGTCTCTGGCGGCTATCTCGCTTCGTTCATTCCCCAACACCGAGTATCCATCTCCAATCTGTAGTCCCTGGTCTCCAGTCCCCATTTGATGTAACGGCGTTGATACGCGCCAAGGTTATTTATAGTTGCTTCTTCTTTTACTGCTCTCTACTCTGTTCAAGGGCATTCTATTTTGATGCCAGTGCAAATCCTTGGTGTCCAGTCCCTAGGCGACAGATGAGGTTTACAGCGCTTGACTTGGGTACAAGACGTAGACGTCGACAGCGCCTCATGCTGCTAGGCGTTGTTAATGACCGCTAGGCTCGAGGCCAGAGAACCTCAAATTCATCAATCAAAATGTTTAGAGATGGCCGCCAGTGATTTCTGCCCGTGTCTAACAACCACCAAAGTCAACGGCGACCGAAGCCCAACTTTCAGGCCCTTGTTGCCAATTCCGCAAACCCGCCCGAGTCCTCACTCTTCTTTGTCCTGTTGTGCTCCCTCACCAAGTTACATCCGCCGCCGTTGCAGACCGAGGCCTTCACCAGAGGCCGTCCCATCCAGGCGACCAGTTCCCGCAGCCTGGCGCCGACGACTTGCGAAGATCTATTCGTTGGCTCCCTGCGAACTTTCTCCTGAACCTAACGCACCACCTCCTGCATACTACATTGATGTTCAGTCCAGCCTCTCGGCCGGTTTTTTTTTATTCTTTTTTACTTCCCGGTGCTGCCCTTCACGCCCCAAGTCGTCGGCGATTCGAGAAGACTCTAGTCGAGGGAATCTGCCGCCCTGCTGCCCTGCACCTTTTAACGCCTCACTAGCGACAAAATGCAGTTGAGGCCGTGTCGTTGGGCAGAGATTCGGTATCAATGTCGCTCAACTAGGGGTTTGAACTTTCCTTTGTTTCATTTGTCGCCCAGAAGACTCCCAAGTTGAGAAAGGCGCAATCTCAAAATAGTCCAGCGTGCAGATCAATCTCGCCCAACCTTCCAAGTAATCTAGCATTGAACCTAACCCAACATGAACAATTCCGCCGTCGCCAAAAGCTCTCAAGATAACTATGAAGTACTTTGTACATAGTAACCGCCCGGCAAACCGTCGATTCCCTGTACAATTTGAAATATCGAATCAAATTGTTTCTTGAAAGACGAAGTGATTCCCCTTCTCCGTAAAACTGGATTTAGAATCCCGTCCACCCCCGATCGCCAAGCTCCCGTCCATCCCTCGGCAGATGGGTCAACCCGTCAACAACTATCGACCATCTTGGCCATCACCCATCCATCATCCACCACCAACGCAGCCCTGGACATCACCGATGGACCCGGTGACGCAACCCCGCAGCCCCTTTGTTCCACTTCTGTCCGTTGCCATCCTTTTCTTCCCTAGTCGCCTGACCCAACGACGCCCTCTCCATCACCCAACCAGTGCCCATCATGAGGTTGGATGCCGCAACTCGTTTACCAAATCAAACAGTTGAGAAAAAGTACATGTATTGTTCACGCCTGAATATCCCTACCTCAGTATCTAGTTTACATCAACATTTAGAAAGGAGCACAAGTACTTCGTCTGCACACATCGCTTCGAGATTAGATGTCGATGCACACAACCGATCAGAATTCGGAAGCATAGTTAATATCAATTGATATAAACTATATTGGCCGCGAGCTTGGCCAGCCCAGCCTTGAGGTCTGTCCCACCACCAGGAATTCTTATTCCAGAAGCCTCTCGTTCGATAGTGCTGCCTACTTCGTACACTCCCCGGGTGCTATTGCTGCCAAGGCTACCAAGGCTACCAAGGTAATCTAGTAGTTTACATGATCTATAGTATTTTGAAACTAAACTAGCATCGACTGGGAAGTGGAGCCAAAAATAACGAGATGGGTGTGGCAAACTGCATTTGATCTTAATACCTGTCCATCGTATTAGGCCATTTCGATTGAATCGTCATCGTCATTCGGAAGCATGTAAATCAAGATGCACCTACTAAACATAAGTATGCACGTAGTACCTTGGTATTTACTAGACCTCGCTGATCAGCGCCAGATTACTTCATGCCTCCGAAAGCTGGTTTTCCGACCCATCGAAATTGTCAAATTGGCTCTGTAGAAAAACAAAAGGATGAACAAGTAGAAAATATGGACGGGAAAGCAAGGGAAAAAAAAAAAAAAAAAAAGGAATCTATCTCTAGCTCAAGGTCCTGATCGAGTTTGCTCCTCCAGCTCCAAATGGGGCCATCATGATGGAGAAGGGTCTGCTCCTGCTTCGCTTCAAGCTCCAATTCACTGATAAATATTCCCTTTAACTAAACATTCTGCTTACAACGATACGCCTCTCCAAGCAATTGAATTTGGAAAGACCTCGCAAGGCTGATAACAGAATTCCCCATCAAGCTCCATTGAGCTTTCAACCCACCTCTGAGATGGTAGTCACCACATTATGATTTACGACATCGCAGGAAAAATTCCTAGAGTTACAACATAGGCGATCTCTTTCGGGGCATCATTGCCCAGTGCGCCACACAGAATGGAGAACTCAGGCGCCCAGAACACTGGCTCCCCAGTCTGCCCCATCCGACCATGGCCTATTCCCGACGCCGACCGGAGCCCCAAGACGATATCAGACTACATCTCTCTCGCGAATCAGACATACCCAGGTGGTTTTCGCGCCCTAAATATTGAACATATCAGGGATGACACAATTGACGAGAGCGGAGACGTGAAAATGGGTGATGTCGACGACGCAGGCGGGGAGGAGGATGAGGGCGACGAGTCAGCTAGTGGAAAGGATCCTCTGGAAGCTCGAAATGAAACATTACAGAATATAATGTATGCTTCCTCACTTAAATTTCTGTAGTCAACCTTGCCCAAAGCTTGTTGCTGACCGCCTTCGTCTTCTTTAGTGTGGCACACCACAGCGCTCTCTTCGCCCTCGACCTCGTCTCCCTTCTCCTCACAAAAGAGAATCCGGTCCAAGCCGGCGTTACACTACGGCACGACCTTCGCGAGCTCGTCGGAATCGGAACGTTAGGTTCGCAAAAGCACGCGGAATCCAACATTACTCCCGACAAAATGAAAGACTTTGCGAACATTACCGCCGGGTGGAATATTCTCTCCATTGAGGAAACCAAGGACTCCGCTCAAAAGGCCTCTACCCTGTTAGAAAAGGAAGTAGAAAAGGAGGCGAAATACTGGAAGGACGTTCTATCGGTAAGCGAGGGAGGATGGTCTGTTTGCAGACTACCGCAAGAGAGGCAAACATTGGGTGTCCGGTTCGGCTTCAACGAAGGTAGGTGTTCGGACATTCTGTGAAGTGAAAATGCCTCTAGTCCATCTGCGACCTTGACTAATTCTGCTTATAGCATCGGCGGAATTCCGAAAGTACAGCATTGCGCCGATGCGCCGGGCGACAAACGGCAAGGTCGAGCTGGATCTCGGCAATCTGGGAGGGCAGGCGCAGCGACTCGTCATTACCATTGAGAAGGACGGCAAGGTTACTGGAATATCGTCACAAACGGCCCCCGTACCAGCAGATGACAGTGCACCTCTTTCGGCCCACGTTCTCGAGGCGCGTAACACGATCTATGCGCGGGAGTTGTGGCACGAACTCCAGATGGAAGCGCGGAACCTCCAGTCCTACGATGTTAGGCAATACGAATCGAGTATCGTTTACACGAGGCCTAACGGCATGAAAATTCGAATCGAGCTCTTATCAGTCGATGATTGTCCGCGGGGTGAAGACGGTTTATCCGATAACTGGCTCGCTGAGTCTATACACATCTCTTTGCATATCTTCTTAGGAAATGCTCATCGCCAGGGCGAGACGTTCCGATCGAGGCCCCTACCACCCAACCAACCCCGCAGCCGACTACATAACCAGTACCATCTACTACGACCCATCATCGCCCGCCTCGTGCACATGCAAGCCATCGAGGAGACTACAAAGTATATCGGCGGCCTAGTGAAGAGCCTCCGCAACGCGAAGATGTCAGACACCAAATTTGATCTCATCACGGCGCAAAATGTCCTGGCCGACTTGTCCAACGTGTCCAGCGACCGCGCGCGCTCTAACCCGACCCAAGCAGTGCTTAGCAGCATAACCGCACCCCTCACTTTCGCCATTGACCTCACGATAACACCTGGCAATCGCATTTCCATCATGGGCCGCACGTGGCTCCTCCCCGCCACGGCCACCATCTACCAGATTAACCTACCTGCGACGAATCCCGAATTCCCCAATACCCTCATCGAATCTTGTCCCCACCACCGCGATTACCCGAACCTCTCCGAAGTGCGCTGTTACATCGACCAGGCCGTATCCTGCGCACTTACAAACTACTTCCAGCCCCGGCTCGAGGAAGGAGAGAAAGAAGGCCTCAGCCGGAAATACGGGTCCCTCGACTCCAAGTCGGCCAAGGAAGGATTCGATCTCGAGGGAAACGCTTACTGGATCAAGACCATGTCGGGCGCGTCGCTATGCACGGCTGCTAGCCCGCCTAGGGAGATCGCCTTTACAGTGGTGGGTCCCACGTCGAATCCTCATCTCGAGGTCACGACCATTGTAGGCAAGGAGGATATGAAAGTCCTCAAACATGTCTGGACGACTAACGGGTCTCAGGCCGAGGCTAAGGAACTCGGCCTTTCTGATGTATGCTTGCAGCTCGTCAACCAAGTTTACTCATAGGTGTGACAATAAAAAAAAAAGTTACGTTAGACAAGAGGGCGAGATAGCTTGGCTGGTGAGATAATGTGAGGCTCTTTGCTCAGCCCCCCGGGATATGGCTTCTATGTAGTTGACATTAGCCTACTTTGGTGGGTGATACATGTACATCAATAGTCCGAGGGGCTGTGAGACGAGCTCAACCCGATTAATAGCAATGTTTACCAACAATCGCCCAAGATGCCCGTTTTGAGGGCCGAGGCTGAGGCTCAAAGAGCAAAAAAAAACGACGAAATCAATACCCAACGGCCAAACCAATGCTGCCACATCATCTTGCCCTTCGCCCTTCACCTTAGAAAAGGCCATCTCACAGCCACGAGTGGAGCAGAACTAGTGTAGTTCGCGAGAAGAACAATGAAGTCGGGAGCAGGAGAACGGTCTCGTTCCAGGTCAGCCGCTCGCGGGGTAAATCCGCGCTGCGCCACGCCGTCCCATGAAGAGCGTGTCCCACCCAATGGACGGCAGACCGCCACTCGCCCCGACGAAGATGGGCAGAAGAGGCGAAGCTTGCCGGAGTTGCATGCCAGCTGAAGGTTTTCTTGATGATGGCGCACTGTGAAGAGAGTCAATTGGGAAAGATTTCATGAAATCGAGAAAATGAAATAATTTTGTCTTGGCCTAGTCTCTATCGTCGTTTACTTCGTAGAACTAACTTGTGAAGGCTCTGCTCGCACTTCATCCAACGATCGCTCTTCAAGCTGAGCAAATCTTTAGGGAGTCACCAGCCAGCCAACCACTGCTCTAGCTTCCAGCACTTCATCCTTGATATCCTTCACTTTAGCCATTCAGAAATGCGGCATCTGCATCATGTCTGATTAACACGGTGCTGTAAGGCTGTGCTGCCCCACCGATCCGGCAATGCCTGCGACCCTGGTCTCTCTGGTCTCCAAAACAAGCAAATGAGAGCTACTACTGTACTGAAAAGGCGTCAGACAAGGGTTCCCGAAGCGGTTTGAGGAATCCCCGTAACGTAACGGAGAACGCCGGCGTAAGAATATGTTACCAATTTATCGAGGGCTCTGCCCCATCTGAATTGATCCCGGCAATTCGTAGACGATCACCCTTCCTCCCCCGTCTTGAACCTCTATCGCTGTCGGGGCAATTGGCCGAGACGACGATCTTTCCAATTCCGTGAGGGCCCGCGCTCTTGAGAATGCTTGCTCGCCATGAACCAGGTGAAAGAAAGCGATTAGGACTTCAGTTCGTCCCACTGACGATGGGCTTGTCCTCTGGGCACACTCAGTTGACAATGCGCCTGCGGGTAAGAACCTATCCTCCCTCATTCCTGCGCTCTCGCCAGTTTCCCCTTCTCTCAAGCTGCGGCCACTAATCCATGTTGGCGGAATTTTTTTTTTAGCTGCGACGCAAGAAGAAGGTTGACACAGCTCAACCGATCGAGACCAAACGCCGCCGACCGTTCCTCCAAAGCAATCAGAGCTCCCTGTCCGTTCGCCGCCGAGCCTTTCTACGTCGCCTCTCTACTATAGCCTCCCTCCGCCTCTACAATGACAACAAGGAATCTTCGGAAATTGTGGAGGAGGAGATCGAGGTTCCTCTCCGACGGAAACTCCCTACCTTCGATCTCGGCCCCGCTACGTCTGAACACCTTGAAAACGTCTTCCTCGATCTAAGCTACCCGAATCGCCATTTGAAGCGAGAAACGTTCGCCGAGTTCTTGTCCGAGGTGCAGGGTGAAGAAAGGGTTCAATTGAATAAGGCGAGATACCGGCTCCATGAGTTTCAAGATATTATTATGATGGACTATGGCTTCGATGCTATTCAGCGCCCGGCATCCTACACGAAGGACCTCACCAAACCCATTACACATTACTTTATAAATAGCAGTCACAATACGTACCTATGTGGAAACCAGTTCACGTCCGTGTCTTCGCCGGATCCTTATAGGACTGTAAGTATTTCACCATCCCCACTCTTCCATGTCACTGGAGCACCTCTAGATATCCATTGCTGATTCGTTCTCCCTCATCTAGGCACTACTACGCGGATGCCGATGCATAGAAATTGATGTTTTGAATGGCGATTCCTCTTCCCTCGCTCCATCAAGGCCCCCTGATCATAAGAGAGCTGTCTCGCACGAATTAATCCCTGTTTTCGCGGGCAGCCTTCGGGACAAGGTTGAAGAAACACTCCAGAGCACCAAGCAGTTCATCCGGGACCACTCTCCACGCCCGTCCAGCCGAAGATTGAGTCCGAACCCAGACCCGGAAGGCAGAAGCAGCCGGAGGCCGGTCTCGGAGGAAAGGAGCTCAATGACCCTCACGCCTAATGCGACTCTAGAAAAGCCTACGCGAGAGAGGTCTCTGCGATCCAAGGTCTCGTATCCCAAGACCGAGCCCATTGTGGCTCACAAATGGGCAGCAACTCGCCCCTGCGGCTTCCGGGAGGTGTGCCGGACTATCAGGGAGTCGGCGTTCGAGAGCACGGACTTGCCCGTCATTGTAAGTCTCGAGGTACTAGCCGACGAAGACCAACAGGAAGTTATGGTCCAGATCATGAAGGAGGAATGGGCGGGGCTTCTCCTCTCAGAGCCTTTAGATGGGTGTGACGCCAAGTTTCACGCGCCAAAACTCGAGGACCTGAGATATAAGATATTAGTCAAGGTCAAAAAGGCTGCTCCGACACCACTGAGCTCTTCAAACCAGGCCCTGACACCGGGAGGCTCGGGCTCGCATGGCGATTCTACGACTGACGATGAGAGGCCCCCAACACCCCAGCCATCACCAATCCTGCAATCGCCCAATCCCATGGATCCCAATCCGAAAAAGGTCCCGATCTGCCATAATTTGAGCAACCTGTCGATTTACACATTTAGTCAGCGATTCAAGGGTCTGGACGATCGAACAACGAAAAAGCCCGGCCATATATTTTCCCTGAGCGAAAGCCGCATCCACGAGTTGACGGCGAGCAATCCCTTGGGGCTCTTCCAGCATAACAAAAATTTCTTCATGCGTGCGTTCCCGGACGGCACCCGAGTGAATAGCTCTAATCCGGACCCTTCCCCCTTCTGGCGCCAAGGCGTGCAGATGGTCGCAATGAACTGGCAACACCTAGACGAAGGCATGATGCTTAACGAGGGCATGTTTGCGGACGAGGATGGCTGGGTCCTGAAGCCGACAGGTTACAGGGTCTCGGATAAAGATACCGAAACTTACGAGGATGCCATTCCCCAAACCGCCCTAGATTTGAATATTTCCATCCTGGCTGGTCAGAACGTCTTCTTGCCAGACATCCGAGAGGACGGCGAAAAGAAGGACCGCAGCGTGAATCTCAGACCCAGCGTGAAATGCGAGCTGCATTATGAAAAGCATGATGGTCGAAAAGGGGAGAGGCGGGAGAAGACGAACAGTCCAACAATAGAATGCAAGCAGAAAACAAGAGCCGGTGAGACGGATCATCCAGACTTCGGTAACGGTGGTTGCACCCTCTCCTTTAAAGGTATCCGTGGGGTTATCGAAGAATTCACCTTCGTCAGGTAAGGAGCATGTTTTCTATTTTGTTTCGGTCCCTCATCTATGTGGCTTCTATTCCACCTTCACCAATCTCCGTTCCCAGTCGAAGCTCTGGAACCGACGTAGAGAGCTGGTCATCATGAGATAGCGTTCATCCCACGACTCTATGCGTTCCACGAGGAAAAGGGTAGGGTACATGCCATCCCGCCGGTCTACCGCCAGCCGGCGCTGTGCGTCCTATGCTCGCTCCAAGAATCCGGTGTCAATTGGCCACGCGCCGGCCCGTTACTTTCGTTATCTCGGATTACAGCAGTTCCTCTACGCGTTATGCGTGCCACAACGCAAAACATGTCGCCACACGCCGTTAGGCTCCTTCTACGTGTCATACTCTAGATGTTAGAGTAGGGACCATCGGTCGAGTGACTCCGAGAGAAGTAACAACATTTAAAGAAACGGCCTGATCAATGCAGATCATGGTGTTCCCTTGTCGTCCAGAGCGACTATTTGATGTGACATGTCGCCTGACTCAACCAAGTCGGAGAGTCGGCGAGACAGTTCCTACCGCGCAGCTTTCATCCAAAACTATCGTCCCCTTTCATGTTCTCATTGTCCTCCTTATGTTTCCGCTCCTGTCTTTTAGCGTGGCTTCCGCATCTTTCCGAGCAAAAGTTCTTCGCTACTAACAAGATATAATCATACAGATTCAAGGTCGAAGACGAACAAAGCATGGTCACATCTCGGGAGCTCCTCTCATGGGCATGCATCAGGCTTGACCGACTGCGCTGCGGATACCGGTTTGTTTCTCTAATGGATCCCAAAGGGCTTCCCATCCCCAACGGAAAACTGTTCATCAAAGTCGAGAAGATGATACGGTGAAACAACTTCAAACTGTTGGCGGAATCGATGGTTTCTAAAATACACCGATTTATATTTTGATATTTTTACTCAAATGCGGAATCAGCTGGCGTTCTTCAGGGACTACAAAGATTGGATAACTGGTGGATGTTGCCCATTGATGGGTTCTAAGTCTGGCGTTTAGGCTTTCTGGGGTCATGTAAATTGCATAGATACCAACGTTACTATTCATATACCTTCGTCTCAAACACTGATCTCGAGATGCGGACTTTCCATTTCCAGTGTCACAAATCAATTGCCGTTCATTTGTCTTACCTTACACGTCCCTTCTCACTCTTCTCTTATACTCTGGATATCAAATGCCAGCGGCCTCCAGAGAGGGAGGATGGTGCCTGCCGAGACATACAGCTTCACACCGAGCTGACATGGAATATACTAAGAATCGCATGTGATGCGGTGGGGTTGAACGCCGGTAAGTCACACGTCTGAGGCGGAGAAGAGGAAGCAACGGCTCTCTAATCTTGCCCAAATCTTCCAAGTCCTCCAATGGAATTGCGTAATTGTCAATGAGGAAGGTAGAAACGTACCGTATCGGGCCTTCCCAAGCTCCCGAAACTCTCTTTCGACCGCATGCGAGGGAAGGTTCTACGAGGATGTTCCTCCTTGCCGTTGAGAACCCATTGCCATCGACTTAGTCGACCCCACCCAGCTCCGTTTACTTCACGCCCTTCAGCCGGCAAGAATGGAACTTCCTTTTCTCATGTCCAAGTCCCGACAACTTTCTACAAAGTAATAGCTACAAGAGACTACGAAGCAGACAATTCGTGCCCACCCGAATTAGCGTTGCAGGGAGTCGACCAGGGTCCAGCCTTGAGCCCCAATTGCCCGATGAAGAAAGATCGAGGCCAGGCCCTGTCCTGTGGACCCTGGTCTGTATAAAACTTGTCACACATCCTAGGCGGCCTCTCACAAATGACAGAAAGCATGACTTTGCTCACGATCTCCTTTCCATGCTTCTTATTGCTTTGCCCGAGAGTTCTCATTGGACGTTTGAATTTTGCTCATCAGCCACCACGACTCGTCATCCCACTGTCAGTACCCTTCCATCGTGGTCTCAGCCAGCTAACGACCAGGGGTGGGCCCCTAGAAAGATGGCTTGCTAGACTTGGTTCCATTTCCAATGGCTATTGGGCGACAGCGCCCTATGATGTCGTTGCGTTGCTGGGATGCTCAAATCCACTACTCATTCCAGCATATCGGGTCGCTTCATCCCCAGAGGGAGTAAATACACCGAACAAGGAATAGGAGCTGGCTGCCATGCTTGCCCTGCACTCCGGTCGTATTCAGAAGAAAGAAGGTCGATAGCAGCTGAATGCCCCACATTTCCCAGCCATTGATGCAGCCTTAGTCGAGCATCTTGTGCTGTTTTAGAAGGGCAAACTTGTGAGAACGCCAAGGACATTGACTGGAAGCCGAATCCAAGCCTTCAATTCCCTAAGCAAGCCACCACTCAGGCTAGAGAAACACTCCCGCCACCCCCATGGTGATAAGTTTGTGATGCCAAGAATTCCCAACCCCCGTTGGCTGAGAAGAACAAGGGGCACATGTTCCATGTGAGTACATCGGACTTACACCACCCTCTGGGTGAACGAATCAATGCACACGAGCCGATAAAGAGGGGTTACACAGGCAGAGAATCATGTCTGAAATGGCAGGAGGAATATGACGGTGTATGAGAGGAACACGGCAGAAGGTCTTCTGCAAGAAGCTTGCAACGTCGTCCGCCGATGATCACAGCTTCTTAAAGCTGCTTCCCCTCTGGGAAGGGCCCCACACCAGATCTTTATGACCGGATCTTGCTAATGCAGCACCCAGATCGACAGGAACGAGAAAACCTGCAGGCGATAGATCAATCAGAATCTTGGTCAAGGATGTATACGAGTGTACCTTCGTATTATTAGTCAGGCTCTGCAACCTCAAATGACCGAGAACATCGAAGGATCAAGTTCAATATTAAAAACGAACTCTCATAGACCTAACTTGCGGAATCTGATGGTCTCGGAAACCCTTCCAACTTGAAGATTCCCACCGTTGGATGGAGTGGGACGAACCGGCACATAGCAGACGGGTCCATCGCATGTAAGAGGTTCATTGTCGTAACTCAGCAATATTTGACAGTGATTGATCGCATTTCAAAATATTGAGGCGGGTAGGGGAAAATAACACAATCAACTTGAGACCGGTGAGGCCAACCGGAGTAAGACGGTATCAACCTTAAATGGCCAGCCAATTGCGTAACAAACCGAGGGCTTGCCGGATGATGACCCTGGATTGGGCTTCTTCTCGCCTTACATTTAGGTCTGATGTCGGAAGAGGGCTGGAGAGTGGCTACCACAGACCCGACAGGTCGGATCCCTTGTAACCTAGAAGTAATTCCTTGGCCCCACGATACATGTCAATGTTCCCTGACATGTCGGGCGGGAAATAGGAACATTGACCCGCCGCATCCACCAGTTCTATCGACGTGCTTGGATTCATGTAAGTTCGAGCATATGCACGATGCTAGGACCTCAATGTTATTACTTCTTACCATGTCAGCTGAAACTCGCCTAGCTTTTTCAGCAAGTCACATTAGCATAAACCCGGTGTGAGTCTCACCTACAATAGACCGGTGCGGCAAATGTCTTCACGGACCGTGCTTTTATAGAGACATCCACTTCGGGTGACCTAATGCGATGAGTCCTATCTATCTATCAAAACTACCCACATGTGTAATAAGTCAAGCCATAGGTCTAGCACGGCTCCGACATCACACAAATGATGTCTGTTGCCGGTCTTGCCCCATAACAGACTTGGCTCCTTGGTCGGCTCAACGGCCCTAAGCAGATCCCGAACCATGATGGGCATGTTCTGCTCCCACCCGTTTAGTTTTAGTTAGGGGTTGGTTATCGCTAGAAAATGTAGTGCAGGTGTTAGCTTGGGGTATTCGAGATGCTGTGAGTTGTGATCTATAAGACAAGAGCACCACATCGCATCCTGAAATGTGATTGGTACCACCGTCATTGAGTTCCATAATACATGACGATATTTCAGGATAGCCTGGTGCCCAGAGACAATTTGCACAGAATTACAACTTCACATCTGGCGAGCAAGACGGGCATCTTCAGCTGGGACCTTTGAGACAGAGTAACTTTTTTCTGGTCAACAGCCAAGAAGTACTTACACCGTCGGTGGAAGGCCAAGAGCAAAGATATCCAATGACTCGTCAAGGAGATAGACTCGTGGAGAGCAGCGTTACGGAAATAACGAGTAAAGCCGGAGTGGAAAGTCTCTATCGGCTCCCATGCATTATTGTTTTGTGATATCGAGGCAGCTGAAGGAGAGAGCAGATTTACATCAAGCTATGTTGATCTAGTCGGTAGCACTGACGTTTTGGGGTCGGATGCCGGCACATCTAGGACCAAATACGTGTGAAGGATACTAATGATTGTCCTATGAGGTGAGCCGACGACATCATCAGTTTCGATTCAACTTCTCTCACCCCATCCCCGCGTACTTGCAATGGCTGGCTAGGTGCTAGTTTTCAACGAGCTGCACGCACGATGTACTAACCTCCAGTGGGAATCGCTCTAGTAATTCGAGGTCTCAAAATGTGGAAAAGCTCGTGTTTTTGTTAGATACATAGACGTAACATGAGCCGGAAAGTACTCCATGTTGAATTCAAATATTGTCAGGCTGCTGTCGACTTCAGGATTTGAGAGCTACATCCGCATGCCTGCTCTCTCAGGACGGTGTGACGCGGGCTGCCTTCAAACTATAGACAGACTCTCGCAAGCTCTCCCAAATGTAGAAAAAAAGAAACGCAGGCAAGAACACGGCGTGGTCTCAAATTACAGGGGTAACTCGAGATCCCTCTTGATGAGTCCTGTACGTACCCTTGATACGCTAACTCGCAGCATTCGGGGAAGGGGAGGCTGCTCGGAGATTCTAGTACCGGTTGGTTGGGAAAAGAGCAAAATATCGGTAGCTTTGAGTTACTATTTTGACCGGGGAGCTTTGATGGGCTTCTGCACAGCCAAGGGAACTAGGTTCAGCCGCTGTAGTACTTCGTCCTGGAGGTTGGCATGTTCCTACGATGTATGTGGAGTATGAATATTGCTTTTCGACCCGAGATGTTCTCGATGCCGCTAAACCTCGCCCACGAGCTCCTGATGTTGTGCACTAGCACTGGTACCAATTATAATAGGAACTCGTAAGCCTTTCTCCTACGCTAGTGCAATACTAGAACGAAGAGGGGTTGGATCTGGAGCAGCAGCACATGGATGTGGAGTGTGGACCCTCGTTTATATCAAAAGCTGTAGATTTGGTGATGGTCCCTGCAGTGGCGTTTTCCTTCAATATCTAAAGACAACCCCCGACGACCCCTAAAATGGTTACCTTAAAGCCGGAGGTGGTCCGGGATAACGTGCGCTATGCTGGCTGTCCCGGGGCAATGGATTGATGGCTTTCCCCCTTGGCTCTTGTGGCTGACCCTCACTAACAGGGAACAAGATCAATCCACGTTGAACAATACTTCCCCAACTCTAGTTCCGAGAACGGCAATCCCTGCCTGCCCATGGCTCTGCACTAGTTTGTTGAGCAGGCACTGGGCCAATCCGGAAGCGACTTTGGACATCGGAGCTCCCAGCAGGTACAAAGTACGAAGTAGCTCCACACATCAATTGATCAATGATATCCCGCACAGGGCCGGAGGGTGGGGGCGAGAGAAGGAAGACTGGCCAGGCAGGAAGGAGGTATCGGCCTTTAACTCTGTAATATCAGTTATTTCATATATCTTCAGAACCACTCATTCAACACATCAAGGTAGCTAAACGAGCAATACATTTGAAGCCGGTGAAGAGCAAGCAGCAGTATGGAGGGTCCTGGAAAAGTTGTGACCACACAACCGCTTAAGCCTAACTCGAGGGAATGACACCCAGTCCCGCTCTTTCTCCTCCCGCTTTTGAGAAAGCACTGTCGGTGACTGCGTTGTGTCATACTTCCTTCCCGAGAATCTGTGCATACCTGGTAGCATGTTCTGAGGATTGATGGGCCGGTGTATTACACTATTCGCTCACATGTACTTTCCTATGTCTCCTGTCCCACCCCTGCTGCGCATGAGAAACACTCGAGGCGGGTAGGGATAGTGGCTTCCTCCTGCCGTACTTCCATAGTACCCCATCGCACATCACGCCAACAGAAGAATGAGGGAGTCGGACGAGGAAGGCGCAACTCCCGGGACGAATACGGGCGAGGAAGGCACCGAGGAGCAGACTCTTGGCTGAGTAATAGGGGAAACGATCAAGGAAGAACTCGAAGTGTCAGCTCGATCCAACACCGCTTACATCTTGACCTTTCCCTACCATCTCCCTCTTCTAGATTTACAGACACCTCAAGGACTACCTCCATCTTTAAGAGACCAAACTGCCCGAACCAGGCTCCTCCTCATCTCCAAATTAACAACCAAGCATCACCTGCGGATATTGAACCCTCCCCTCTTCCGACGGGGAACACTGCGCCCTGCACTTCGGTGCACTGTCCTTGTTCGTTCGCAACCGTACCAATCCCATAGCTAGTTAATGTATGTTGTACGACCATATTCTTCCTCCTCCAACCAGTCCCCGCCTTTTCCGGCGGTCATGTCATGTCGAAGACAAAATTGATGCCTGTCAAGCCCCAGGCCCGTGCACCCGATCTCTGCGCCCCATCCAGTGCGTTGGAAACAAGAATTGCGCTGAGGCAAACCGGCCAGGGCTGAGGGGACTAGTGTCATCTCTCCATCCAACCCCTGAAGCCCGAAGCCCGTCTTGATTGGGAATCATCGGCTTCAGCTTCATCCAAGTATCGCTGGTTGGATCGCAACTACCATCGGCGCCGCGGGTGTGTCGAGTATGAGTGTGTAGTAGTACTCGATGTATCCAATTTCGGTACACTCCGGGTAGCAATTTTTTTTTTTTTGAACTCGACAAGTACTAGTCTGGCACGCCCCTGGGATTAGGCAAGTTTGGCCCTGACAGCCATCAATATCCATCCTTATTATATCAATATTGCAATCCTCTACCCTCCAGAACGGTGTCCAGTGCGTACTACCCTCCATTCCCCCTCTCCTGATCCTTGGTTAGCTGGCACAACACGGCATCGACAATTCGGGGAAAAGATTGATTGATTAGTGTGTGATCTCGCGTCCAATCGCCAAGTGTCCCAGAGCCTCGGAGCTGATTTGGGAGATCCCCGGGAGAGGCTAAAAGCACCCAAGAACCACCGTCGAATCACAGCGCCAACACCCCGGATAACGAATCTCACCATGCCCTCTGGGTTCTGGCGCAAGGGTTGGTGACAGCTCAGATCCTTCTACCCATTAATTACTACTGAAAATTTTCACCAGGTTTACTTTTTTTTCTTTAATAGTCGCCTTTGCTTATTCGTCTTGCCATCTGTTCCTGTCACCCCGTGAATGACCCTTGCGACGTTTGAGGCGCCCTGCTTTCATCCCTCCCATGTTCCATCCCACCACACCACTTGTTTCTAGCGGTCCAACTGCTAAATTACGCACAATCGTGCCCCTCGCTTCATCGCCGCCCCACAGCGTAAACCCTCCCGGCGTGCTAGAGTCGAGAAAGCGCCGAAGAAGTACCAGCGGGAGAAATGTCGATTGCGGAAATCAGAGTTTCAGCCGGCTCCGGAACGCCTAACTACCTCGTCCGATACACAATGTATTGGTGTACTTGCGTACACTACATCGATCACACTTTGAGAGAGGTCCTTTCCCACTTTTCATACTTTTGTTTTTCGACCCCCCTCCCACACCTGACTAGTGCAGATTGTAGACACTATTACGTCGCTGGGCTAGTGTTCAGTGAGCCAGGCGGTACCGAACCAAGTTTGCTACGCATCCCCAGTGAGAAGATTCCCAGGAACAACCCTGGAACCGCGATAGTGCGCAGCTGTAGTGGCTCTTGCAGAGCTAGGGTTGATTACCATGGCTCTTGCCCATAGCCCATTTTCAGTGAGACAATCTGGTTCCGTACCTTCGGTCCCATACCAAACCCCCCAGCCCGGTTCTAAATGCTAGTGTATACGCTACTGCAATTCTTGTACTGGCAACTTCGAGAGGCGTTTCGATCCTGTACCTCCCATTGGGACCCTTTCGTTCTCACTCGATGACCACCTGCCTGCTAGACCCGGCCTTCTATCCGGGCTCGTCACGGCGCGTGGTTTTGTACATTGGTGCCGACCTACTTGTAGAACCGGCTGGCGCCTTTGTTGCTCCTCGAGCTTCACGGCAGGATTGTATCGCTTGCCTGCTCCCTCCCCAGTTTCCCTAAACAGACCCCCGTTCCATTCCATGAGAGCCCCACCCGTACCTTTGTTCCTCCAACATACCTAGCTTACTTGCTGCTTGACGCCACAATCGAACTTTGACTATTCCTAGTCTCACAAGGATCTATCTCTTCTGACTTGTCTCCTCCCGTCGGGCCTGTGACGAAATCCCGTTCGCTATCGGCTGGTCACCTAGTCTATCCTTAGATTCTATAACCCGTGGAGCCTGCGCTCCCGTGCCCGTCAAGAACGTGGCTTTCTAGTGTCTCCCCTTAATCAAGCGGAGCCCACACCCATCTCCACCTGCTCGACTCTCTTCAGCTGTCTTCCTCCCTCCCCAACTTTACTACCCATGATAGGATCTAGTCTAGATGCACTTCAACCTGAATCTAAGAATATAAATACCATTTCATCCCCCCCCATCTTCTCCCACGACTCTTTGCTCATCTCCCAAACACAATTCATCTACACCACCTGTTCTCCTGCTCCCATCTTCGCTCCCGGCTTTGGAATCGTTTGGCATAGGGCACCCTACCCGGTCCTCTACCGCAGCCGCAGCTCTCCACTTACACATCTGACTACCAGATCATTCGCCCGTCACAATGGTCAACTCCGGATGCTGTCATCATGCTACTCTTCCTGAGCAGGGGAGACCAGTCGACCACCAGTTTGTCCCAACCGCCTCCACTCCTGACAAGGGCGCAATCGTCATGATGGTATGAACCAGCCTCCCCTATCAGCGGCAGACTGCCCTGGCTTCACTATCTTGGTCCGGCTGCTCACCTCTCCATAGGGCAGTATCCCTGGCTTACGGTGTCCGACATGTGCGGCCCAGGGAAAGGAGGTTTGGGTTATTCCTGGGCGAAAGTGTGGATATTGCGGCACACCAGTCGGCTAAAGTGCTTGGTATCTGACAGCAGCGAGCGAACTTTGTCTTGACGTGCGTGAAATCCTCTCTGCTTGCGACATAGGCTACCTCTTATTTTTGGTCCTGAAGCTAACTTGGACGAGCAGTCTTTATCTTCTTTTTTCTTCTTTCTTTCATGTCTCGAAATTTAGGCGCAAGGGTTTGGCGGGCTCGCGGACGGACTTTCGGGGCTGGGGATGTGGTATTCGGGCTTTGGTGGGTGCGACGGCCAGGGAATGGGATTAATGGGCATTAATGGTAATGAGCATGGGATGCATCTTTTACGCTTTCTTCGGATTATCCTAGCACTCGGCGTTCACAGAATGGCTGGGCGACAGTTTGCAACAACATCCTCCGAGTTCGCATGTGATGGCGACCTGTCTTCAACCGTCAGACCTACGACTGGACACTGCCAAGATGCCTGCGGCGCCTCGATCGACACGCTGGTTTTAGGGGATTTGAACTGTGAGCGAAGCCCCGGTTGTTGGTGTGTCCTGCCTCACATGGCTGAGCATGTTGAGTGTGTTGTCACCTATTATCACTTGTTATTATTATTCCCCCCCCCTATTTTCCCCTCTCCTTTCTCTTGCCAAAATTCCTGTTTCTCAAAGCCCTGCTGGACTGACAGGGGCCAAGTCTCATTGATTGAGACCAAGGGTATAGAGGTTTTCGGTCTGGTAGCCAAGAGGAGTGCAATATACATAGAATGACATTTTATCACTTCAGATCCCGTATGAAGTAAAACGCTCGCATATCCTAGCTAGGAATCGAAGGAAATGCGTTATATTGCATGTCGACAACCACGCGACTCAGGCTCGAACGGTGCAGCGAGGCAGGTCGGAGGTTACACCAACGGTGCATCCACACCAGAAAGTGTTTAATGATACAACCTCAAACTGTGGTCTTCCTTTCACGGGTTCAAGCCACAGAGCCACCAAGATTTGGCGGTTTTAGGTAATGGCTTGAGAATTGCCCGCTGAATTACATCCTAGCGACGATCATCGAGGTTTGATGGGATCGGAAAATGAGAAGCTCTGACCAGCCTGGCTAATCACTGTACTTCGTAGTGGCACCAGCCCGCACTGGACTGGGCTGGTTGGCAGGTAACATTGAAAGCTCAGCAGCTGGCTTTCGGCCAACTCTGACTACCATGGTCCCCCATCCATCAACAGAATGAGAGTGAAAGGGCTTGGACAGACAACAGCAAGAGGCTATTGCCCCATATCTCTAAGTACCTAGAGAGGGGTTGAGCTAGATTGAGAGGCCTGGGCCAGTTCGGCAACCTGGGGCTCTTATTTGTAAGATTTTCTTCCGTATTATTAGCAGAATTATTTGTCACTTGGTGCTATCCAACTGCAGCAAGGAAGCCACCACCAGATTTGGGAAAGTTGAACACCGCCGGCCGTGCACGACGCAGCTCTGCGAGAACCGAACCAGGATGAAAAAACGACAATATTCCAAGTATCCAAGCAGTATACACAATGAGGCGGATCATCACATGCCCCATATGGCTTAGATCTAACTAATACGGGGCAGGCCATGTACGGTGAGTGCTGTTTTGAGCTTTAGAGCGACAAAAGCGACAAAAAAGGGTTCTTGATTCCTGATTAATTGAGACGAGTTCGCGAGCTGCACAAGGGTTTTTGCTATGACGTATCACATCTCGACTTGTCGCCATTTGACTGCGAATGGACCGGCGTCTCTGGGTCGGATCCCCCGAGCCAATGCGAGGTCGGCAACCGGGGCCACCAAAGCAGCACATCAACCATCAGGACCAATAATGGTCATGGAACGACACGATGCACTTGCGAAGTGCACGAATATGTACAATCGGCTACCCACATCAATGAATGCCCACATGATAGTTGCCTGGGAGGGAATAGATCAGCCAAACTCGTTCTTGGCCGACACACATCTTCCGCACATTTTTGTCGACCTCCCTCGCCTTTTTCCACCCCGAAAAACCCGGTTACCAGTTTTTACTAGCGAATCGATCACCGGGTACCCTGCAATAAGAGCAAGGGCCAATAGTACGGCTGAACTAGTAGGGAGCCTGGGGTATGCAAACGCACGCAGGGTGCTGGGCGCGCTAGTGTGCGCAGTACATGTGGCAGGACGAAGTACTTCGTACATGCGGACGAAAAGAGCAGCGGATGGATTTTAGCCTGCAGATCTTGAGGGGGCCGGGCCACTGGGCCGGGACTGCATGTGGACCGAATTTAGCAGTCATCTGGTTCAGAGGGAATTACTTACGCAATAGTGGTGAAGGACGCAGGCTCTGCGCCCTGGGTGCCTCTTTAGTAGGCCGATCATTGTGACACCTGCTCCCTTGCCTGCCCAGGATGATAGGATAGACTGAGCAAGGGTGGCCGTGATGATCATCAGGTAAGTCGGAGTGGTTTACTCAGACACGACCACACCGCCCTAAAAACGTCCTGGAACAACGACAGCGATCGTTTCAAAGAAGTAGGTCTGGAGAACCTGGAGTGGCGGGCGGGGCGACGCCACTTTGTCCCTTCAGGGAGTGCATCTTGACAGCAGGGCCTCATGACAACATGCCCGCATGGCGGATCGCCTAGCGAGGCCATGCCGTGTCGAAAAGATGAGGGGGCTCCTTCTAGAAAGGCCCGTTCTGCGACCTGGTCCGCCGCCGCGCCATGCGTGTCGCAGTTCTATTATATCCATTCCACTGGGCCGATTCTATGCTTGCTTCTTTCCCTGGATGAGCTGTGAAAAAGAGGTCTCTCAGTCATGTCCCCTTTGCCTTTCCGCAGTTATATCGAAATGGACAGCATGGCTTCGTAGAGCCGGCTGAAGAATCAGTTGGTCCCGGGCCTTTTCCGCCCGGCCTGTTCAACGGTATAACAGGGTCCTAGAATATATTCTCTGGTGGTGCACCTTACAGGCTCAGAGCGACCCGTCAGCCCATCCTCTAATATGGGAGAATCGCCGTCGAAGTATTGCTTTTCCTCGTGGCTGCAATGGCGCTGGAAGGCTGGGCTACCCGCCAAGACACCCTCTTCTCATTCCCAAGGACCTCAAGCTGCAGCCAGGATTATCAATATAGTGGCTCCGGCCAAGACTACATATTTGGATGGGGCCAGAAGGGTTCAATATATCGGTGCTTCCGGTAGGGATGTGATATAATATTAAACAATGCTTTTCAAACTCTCTCATGACTTCTTTCCGCCTCGCTTGTCATTGAGGCTGAGATGCCTACTTCAGCGCCCCTCGCGCTGCGGAGCACTGCAGGACTGCAGGACTGCACATTACTCCACTCGCCGACATCAATCAATTGACCAATATGACATGCTCTCCAAGCATTCACAAGCATTCACAAGCATACCCACCTCGTGATCCCTCGTATACGAAATAAGTACGGAGTACAAAGGTAGGAAGTGTTTGCGATTGTCGCGTACCATCTCGAAATGACCTCTCGCAACTCGGAACTCTTAACTGACATGGTTACCCTTAATATGACCAAAAAATGTAACAGTCCAATCCCCGGCAAGAGCGCCGACATTTAATCAATTGCAATTAGGTAACTTTGACGAGGGGTCGAATTGACACATTGACAATAATATTGATGATTACTTCTGGCCTCGTAATACTCATCCCCAATTCCCCATATAGTCATCCGGTGGGAGAAGAAGTCCAAATCGCCCAACCAAAGACATGAAATGTCGCCCTTCCCTTGGCCCTCCTTGCCCTGCCAATGGGCAAGCCTTCATTCCAAGTAATGTCCGTTTGCAGTGATGGTGTTGCTACTTTCATTCTCCGCGGCTTCTTTGCCGAGCGTTCCCGGAAGTTTTGAGCCGGAAGCACCATGACCTTGGGTAGTGTAAATGCTACGAAGTAACACAGCCGGGGGGTCCCGGAGCAAGGGTGGGCACTGGCACTTGACCACCCTTTTTTGCTCACATTTACTAGCACTTCAATGCACGTACGACCCTCCAATAACTTGCTGCGTTCAGGGTAGCGCTATCACTTCATTACCGGGTTACTGGGAGATGCCAAAAAATCCCTGCGTCACATCCACCAATACGACCCCCACACGCACCAGATACATGAAGCTACCCTGGCGATCTTTGAACGAAAGTGGGTGAGAGGAACTGGGATTGCGATGAAGTAGGATCGAGCTGTGGCTATTTGTCCGAAAGAGGACTGGCTAAGTATTAATTGCTGCAGCATACACTACCATGGTAAATGTGACAGGTAAATAAGTGATCAATGGGCTTTCCTTCTTTATTTTTCATCTCGTCCAGTGTAGGGGTCCTGTGGTAGATTACAGGAGGACCCTCGACATGCCTCACGTCCGAGACCTTTACTTCACATACCCGCGGAGACGTGAGGGGTTTCATCCATACATATCATTGATTGGATTACGAGACGGACAAAAGTGCAAGGCAAGCGTAAGAGAAGCGGGGTGCATCATTGACAGGTGAGACTCGGCAGGCGCAGAGGATTTGTAACGGATGTACATAAATGGCTCTTGGAGGTTGATATATTTTAGATCATGGCGTGGAAAAGTATTGCAAACACGGAGACTTGTCGTGGTTGAACCTCGAGCAATCCTCTCTCTGGGGGTGGCTGTTCCCGACTCCTTGGTAGTAGTTCCGGCTAGGGTCATTTTTGGACATCGTTTTCTGTCTGAATGCCATATCCGAGACGAAGCGGTGTAGCACGACGCATGGATGGTTCAGGAACGCCACATGTGTGCTTTCACTTGAACAGAGGCGATGGCAGGGGGCTGCAAAGTTGTTTCTGACTTTGATAACGTGGGGGTTGTGGTGAGGTGACCTTGTGTGAGCTCGTTACTACACTACTTCGTACATCAATTGATCCTGTAATCAGAACTAGAATCAAGGGGGATATTCAATGTTGGGTCATCGTCATCATTCCAAGAGAGCTGGGCTGGTGCGAGCTGATGCCTTCGGCGATGCCACTACAGTCCCCGTTTTCCGACCCAACCCGGTGTCATTTTCTCCCCATGCTCGCCGACTACCTCAGTGTTTGTAACTGCTGACTTCGTTGGACTAAGCCTCGTCCATTTTGACAGTTGCGGAGGCTTGGAAGTGCTTGTGCGAACGTGCCGAGCTGTCACTTTGGATGGACGAGAGGCGGCGGGGTCGTTCTTCGTCAGTGGGTACAGGTAACATTGAAGTGCTGTATGAAGTACTTCGTACACCAATAAGCTTGCTGGGCAGGCATCGAGTCTTAATGGACAGGGTTGCGCTTGATTGATGCCGCCCCGTTTTGCCATTTTGTGGAGAGTTGGGGCATTTGACATTACGAGGTGCACTAGCACCGCCGTTTATATTCTAGCTACAGACTCGAACTTAAGTCTGAGGCCTGACCCAGCCAGTGCCAGCTGACAACGATCGAGGTAGACAATGTACACTACGCTGCTGTAACATTGATATTCGCCGATCCCATGTCCCTTGGAAGCCAGCTGAGACGCTGATAATGGCGCCGTCTGGTCCCTCCTCTCCTCTCCAAGTACTTCGCACCCCAATACTTGGCAGCATCTATGTATCGTAAGATATTGTCATCATGGTTTTTCTCTTTCTTTTTCTTTTTGAAATTATTTCCGCTGTCAATTGATCTGCGAGGAATATTTCTTCATGGTACTGAATTCTCATGTGCAGGCTAACCAATGTTCTTGATATGCGGCTATTGGCGTAGTGGCCTAGTGTTCAGACCTTCTAAACCGCCAGGGTCGTACTGCGCTAGTTTGGCTTAGTGTACGAGCTTATGTTATTTTCACCTGGAGTTCATCGCCAAGTACGAAGTACATGTGTAGTGTACATACAACTGACACTCGACAGACTCCTTGTACTTCGTACACTCATTGCGAGCAAACTCGAGAGGCAGTTGAGTGCAAGTGTAATCCAGGCGCTGTTCCTAATTAATCGCTCGGGAAAATGAGTTTCACTGATACTTGCCTAACTCGATGCTAAGCTCAGCTAAACTACGTCGTTTACCTCAGGTCGATGAAGTAATACAGCCATAGCATTAGTTGATACGTTGTTCAACGTCTTGTACTGGTACAAAGGTTACAGAGCAAGAAACCCGCACGCTCTCTGTCGTCATACTTCCCAGCGTACTTCGTACTTCACACGTCTCAAGACTCAAGCCTTTGTCGTCTTCACATGGTCCGTGCGGCCCGGCTCCCCTTCCTCGTCAGCGTTGCGCGAGTCTCGCCAATTGTCATTGTCGTTGCCCGTTGCCCGTTCCCAGCTCCGCCACCCCACTCGGATCCCGTTTCGCGCGAGTCCAGTTAAAGGAGCAATTCTCGTGTTCCAACATCGCTTCCCATCGTGCCTTGCAATTCCGCAGCAATCTTACTCGCCATAATCCCCCGGCATTATCAATTGGGCCGGTTTGTTGTGGGCCTGTCAATCCCCCCTACCCCCCTGGGCCGCCAAGGGCCCAGCTCAGCCCAGACAGTCATGACCACTTTCGGCCAGAGCGGCATTGACATCCTCTGTGACGCCGCTGCCAACTCGTCTTCACATGCTCCTCCTACCCAGGCGGCCCCAGTCCAGCTCCCACCGGCTCGGAGCGGCAATGTGACGGCGCCTCAACTCCCGCACCTACCACAGCCGACTCCGGCTCCGGCTCCGGCGCCAGCCCCGTCACTCACCACCGGTCAAGTGAAGCAGTCCAAGAGGAAACATCCCAGCTCGCCCAGGTCCACACCTCCCTCTCACGTCTGTCACATCTGCGCTAGGGTCTACGAGAGGGCCGATCACCTCACGCGCCATTTACGAGCTCACGAGAACGCTCGTCCTTACCAGTGCACTAGGTGTCCCAAGCGCTTTAACCGCGCCGACCTTCTCACCCGCCATGAGGCCACTCATGATCGCGACGGTAGTGACTCGGGACGCGCTTCCATCAGGAGGAGTGACCGTGCGTCTGAAGCTTGCGTCCACTGCGCCTCGTCCAAGGCCAAGTGTGAGGATGAGAAGCCGTGTACGAGGTGTAGGACTAGGAACCTCGTTTGTGAGATGCCGACCAAACGCTTCAACCAGCTCCGCACGCCGAGCTCGTATGCCACAGCCGTGTCCACTCCTGAATCGACGTCGTCAATGACTGTCGGGCCGGAGATCGGCGCCGGTTCATCCTCACTAGCGCCTCAATACGACGCTGAGATGGACACCGATGCCGGCAGTGCTTCGTTCCTGAACGGTTCCGCGCAGGCTGCTGCAAGCAACGGACGTCATTTGATGCAGAGTCCCGTCTCTAATCCCATTTCTCAGAGCCAGCAGCAGCAGCAACCCATACAGACCTCTGGTGCCCTTGATAGTACGACGTACTTTAATCCTTCACAGAGCGCGTTCCAGAACTTAGACTTCTCGGCGTGGGACTTGAACTTTGATGACATCCCCGTGCCTCAGTATGAGCCCTTTGGTCCTAGTCCCTCAACTGGCTCAAACGCATCCAAAGCGTCGGGCAAGACTGTCATGAGAGACCCTGCTCGAGGCCACGAAGCTTTCAAGAGATCACCTTGGTTATGGGAGCCCAGCCATGAAGATTACATTCGTCGCGCAACGGAGGACCTCAACGTGAGTGACGATATCACGCGAGGTCTTCGGCTAGAGCGAGTGTCCAAAGAATTGTACCCTCAGATCAGGATGGACTCTTCGATGCGCGACAAACTGTTTGCTCTCGTTCTCTCGCAGAACAAGGACACCGGCAAGATTCCTTCCTTCCCGTCCCTCGGATTGCTCAACTACATTCTCCTCATGCACTTTACCCAGGAAGCCCGCAAGTTCGACACCTGGATTCATGTAGGATCCTTTGATCCTGCATCTTCTCTTCCAATATTTGTCGCGGCGCTTGTTGCGAATGGGGCCATCTACGTGTCTGCTCCTGCGATTTGGCAGTTTGGAATGGCTCTCCATGAAGTCGTTCGCATCGGCATTGGTCACCATGTACGTGTCGACCCCTTCACGCGAAACGCCCTATTGCCACTTGTGAGCATACTTTTATAACTGACGAATCATCTGGCGATGCCGAATAGATTGAGAATCGTAACTTGAACACGAGGGATCTCACTACTCTCCAAACTTTTCTAATTAACCTGGATATCGGACTCTGGAGTGGCTTCCAGCGAAAGATGGAAATTTCCGAGAGCTTTCTACTGCCACTTGTAACGGTAAGTGTCGTGTTGCCCGCCATCCTCTTCATGAGACAGAGAACCTCCCCACCACCACCATACTAACACAGGACGTAGATGATACGGCGAGCTGGTAGATTTTCATTACCACCAGACTCCCCAGACATTGTTCCTATGGAAACGGACACGGCAGAAATATTGGACCAAAAGTGGCGTACATTCATAAACAGGGAGTCATACAAAAGGTACTGTACTCTCTCTCTAAGGAACTACTTCCTTTTCGAACGGCGAGGCTGACGGGAACAACAGACTTGTATTGCACGCGTATTTCCACGATGCTCAGTCTTCCATGTCATTATGCAAGCACCCCGCCGTATCATTTACCGAGCTATGGTTTAGCCTTCCCGCGTCCAGAGATCTTTGGATGGCCCGAACAGCAGAACAATGGCGGGATATCTACCTCGCCAAGGCAAGCTCGGCCCCACCAGCCGACATCCCCAACATCTCCGAGGCAATGCACCATCGTGATCTCATTTCTATGTCGGGCGCCCTAATTGACAAGGAGATTTCCTACGCTGCGTTGCTTTATGGATTCCGCGCCCAAGTCTCTAGCTACTGGGAGTCTACCAAGTTCTACTCTGCCGGACGGCAACCAAACGCTCCGCTTACCAACTACCCTCCGTGGGTTCAGATGCAGTACCAGACTCTCTACCGAGACCTCAATGTCTTGGCCAACCACGCCGTCGCTGCCGTCCCTCACTCCCGTCACCTTGCCTTAACCACAGAAATCATGATGATGACAACCCATGTCTCCCTCGACGACCTCCAAAAGTTCGCCGGTAAAGCCGGCGAAGACGAAGCCAACCGCGTCTCCGACGCCCTAGACCAATACTGGGCCACGACCCCCATAGCGCGCCACGCCGTCTGGCACGCCGGCCAGGTCTTCCGCCACGCGAGCCTCCTCCCGCCCACCACCCTCCGCGACTTCGCCGCCGTGGCCGTCTACTATGCCAGCCTCACGCTGTGGATCTATGGACTCCTCCGGCCGAACGAACCCGGCTCGGATGACCTCAAACAGTGCTGCGTGCCCGTCAACGGCGAGGAGACGCCGCAGACGCGCGAGTTCATCGTCAATGGTGGGGTTCCAGGCCTACGTGTGGGCGATGTCATTGAGCCGATTTCTAAGGATGGGATTGTGCTTTCGACGGCGAGGTCGTTGTTGAGGTCGAATTTCCCTGTGCAGGAGGAGGCGTTGCCGCCTCTTGTGGAGAGTTTGAGTCGTTTGATGTGGGATCTTGTGGGTGATGGAAAAGTGCTGTAGCTATTCTTTTTCCCCCCATTTCCTTTCCCTCTCTTTTCCCTAATATCTGCTTCCTTCTCTCTCACTTTTCTATTGTCTGCATTGCTCCGGTGGTATGGAATACCTTGCTTGGCTTCGAGGGCGCGGGATATCATGGGATTTTCAGGGTCTTGTTCCTCTTTGTATATGTGACCTGGCGTTATAAAAACGGGGTAATGCATTCTTGGTCCTCTTAAGGGTCCAAAAGGGACTGGCTGGTTCACCGTGTGATGAAAGGACTGGAAAAAGGGTTGGCGGGACGTTTTCAATCTTATATCTATAACCTCGGCCGCGAGAAACGGGGAACCTTGGGGAGTTCAACACTGGTTGAGGACATTTCCTTTTTTTTCTCTTTATATTTTTCTTCTACCTCGACTCGTTCGCTATGTACATCTGGACATGGCGGGATATACAGGATGGGGTTAATGGATTTGTTTCGGACATGCCTATACCTAAAAGCGATGATACCATTTTGAGTGTTTCTCTTCTTTTCTATATAAAAATATACCGAAGGGCAGAATGGGAATACTCAAATCGGCGAGACTAAGATTGATATAGATCACTTGAAGACCTGAAATACTCTCTTCGCTCTCGCTCTCGCTCTCGCATTCGCGCTGTCGAAGAAGACAAAAGCAATGGATCAGAATAACTTCCATAAAACATTCAACCAAAGATGTATATGGACAAATATCGAAGCGTAACTCGAAAAAAGAACAAGAAAAAAGAGGGCAAGCTTCTCGCAATTGGAAACAGATCCCCTTGGTATCGGGGACGAAGCAAGAGTCATATTCTGAAGTCGGAACAAAACAGTTTTGATGCTTACTCCCGGCGAGCTTGAGGCTGCGGATGAGAAGGCGCCCAGTTCGTCGGCTGCGCTGGATATTCTGCAGATTAAGAAAAAAAAAGTGTTAGTCTTCTCTTGTAAAGAAATTTGGGGACAAACATAGTAGAAAACTTACGCGGTGTACCTTGCGGTCCATACCCAGCCTGTGGAGGAGCCGGCTGTCCATACCCAGCCTGTGGAGGAGCCGGCTGTCCATACCCAGCCGGCGCACCAGGCTGCCCATACATCGGCTGGCCCGGCATGGGCGAAGAGGAATGGCCCTGGTACGCGTACTTGTGACCCGCAGCGATGACAGGCGCGACGGTCTGTTCGAGGATGTTGGTAGTCCGGTTGACGAATTTCTTCATCGTCTTGCTGCTTAGGAGACCGCCGCCGCCGCCGCTGCTGGTTGGCGGACGGTTGTTTGCTGATAAAGAATGGTTGAGGGCGGGAGTCTTGGGGGGAGGGG
>SJVG01000493.1:0-28291 GCA_034774675.1 Scedosporium minutisporum
AGGGGGTGGGGGGCCTCGGGCGACCTCCGTTGACGGGCGGATGGAGTCGGAGGAGGTCCGACTTGTGGGTTGAGTGCTAGTTTCGGTTATGGTATCGGCAAACTGAGATATCGAAGTGGTGGTGGACAAGGAGATGTTGCTGAGCTCCTGGGAGAGCTCGGGAGCAAATCTGAATTGCCCTACACTAGCCTCTGGCGCATTCGGAGTTGTATTCTCTGGTGAGCCGCGGAAGAGACTGGCTATACCAGTTGGGATAATACCCGGGTGCAAGCCTAGAAAAGGAGTGTCCAAAGCAAGGACCCCAAGAATGCGGTGCTTAAATGGATGCGTGCCAAACGGATTCGGGTTCGGCTATCCCAACGATGTTAGCCTTTTGAAGCAGCCTTCGTGTACCCATCCGTCTCCCATGTTAATGCTCATACCGTCAATACCGCCTCAGCAGCCAAGATACCTCCCATGGAGTGGCCGACAAGAACTACATCAGTCTTCTCATCTTCGTGAGGCTCCAACCAAGAGCAGAAACTCTGAGCCCCGACCTGGACCGCGTGATAGGTCTTATATCTGGGATAGATCTTGGAGTGAACCACGTGCGACTCGCGCAAGGCGTCCTTTAGGTAGGCATGGGTGTGTGCGGGAAATGACTTGAAAGAGTGATCGTTCCCGTAGAAGCCGTGGACATATATCATGAGTAGCCTGCGCTTTCCTTGCCTCGCGGCATTCGCGTCAGACTCCGAGGGAACTAGAGACTGCGTAGAGCTAAGGCGGGGATCTCGCCAGCGGCCCATGGGGTCAGGAGAACCCGGTCGACTATAGTCGAAGGGCGATAATAAGTCAACTCCCGGCTGGTTCATAGGGAGTTCGGCGGGCTTGTGGCTTTCAGGCATCTTGGACATGTTGGTGGAGGTTTGGAGAGGACATTAAGATCGCATTTCTGGGTGGGGAAGTATGATCGCTACTGCCGCCGCTAATTATCACCACTACCACCCTTGGTGGTGCGAACGAATGCCGCCAGACAGCTCGAATTCTAGCATACGGGGAGATGAGAATGAAGCGTCATTACCGCGGGGCCTTCAACTCCCGCGGGTATTTATAAAATAGGATGGGTCGATTGAGAGTGCTCATATCAAATGAAAGTCCAGGTTGGCGCAGACTTCGCCAGCAGGCAGTGCAAGTGCCATGGTCCACCAAACAGCGCTGAAACTAGAATGGCGACAGAGTTTCGTCCCACTAGCATGCTGAGAGACACCATGACGCGTCAACAAGCGCCAGCAAACGTTCCACCATGCCGGGGTCAAATCATGGCCAACCTTGGCCATGCATCAATGCCTTCTCTTTTGACTAGTGATTATCCACCCGCATCTTCAGGCCTCATGCTTCGTTTCCAGATTCAGGTTTGGTTAGATATCAAGATGGACTCATAGCACCCCGAGTAGCGGCGACTTTGAAAAAGCATTCCCGCTCACTGCGGGCAACGTCAAAGATCCCACCCTGCAATGTCCTCTTGATCGATAATGAGAAGAAGGGGCGGAACAATGGGAAGGGGCTATCGACGCCAAGGAATTGGGACGTCTTTCAGTCATCGAGACCCGTTGAATCTTAGAATAGGGACCCCTTTAAACGCGGGATATTCGTGACCGTAACCGTCAACTCTTTATTCTCGACTCTCTTTGAGCACTGTCTATTTTATTCATCCTCATCACTGCTGTCAATAATAAATCCACCTTTAACCCGTGCTCTTGGTCTCGCCGACGGCATAGGCTCATCATCATCATCGTCAACATTCTCGGGAGCCGCCTTCATCCCTATATCTCCATCTCTGTCTGGCTTATTGTCACCGGCCGACTCTCTACTCGCCGTCCAAACCGGAAGCTCCTCATCCTCAGGAGGCCCGGTGTCAAACAGTTCTTCGTCGGACACTCTCCTGCGCTTATTCCGAACCCCTGCTCGTCTGGAACTCGACTCAGGGTGCGTCTCTTGAGTATCAGAATCAGAGCCGTCCGAAGACGTTTCTTCCTCCTCCGTCCCAGCATCACTCGACGCCGTCCTTGACCTTGATCGCTGCGATATATCCATCGCATCCCCATTCTCATCCTCGCTATCATCCATAATCGTCTTCTTCCTCTTCTTCGCGTTCTTCTTATTCGCCGGCAAGATGCCCGGAATCGTCTGCCCCGCCGCCTCCGCCACCGCCTGATTCTTCTGCCGCAGCTCTTCCTCCCGCGCGAAAAACTCCCTGTCCGCCTCGCTGTCGAGATCGCTGTCATACACGTACATCTCGCTCTTGATCTTCGACCGCCGCTCGCGCTCCTTCTCCTTCCTCTTCCGCGCCCGTTCGTCGAGCTCGGCGTCGTCGGGCGATTGGCTCCTTCTTCTCCTGCGCCGTTCCGACTTCTTTGGCCGTTTTTCGCCGTCAATGGCCCGACGCGCCGTTGGGCCTCCGGCGGGGAAGAGCTCTTCGTTCTCGTCTTCCTCGTCGGATGAGATGTAGGCGCGCGTACGGTTCGTCTTGCGACGCAGCTGCTTCTCTGCCGCCTCGCCGTTTTCAAACGTGGGCGGGTTGAACTCCGCCGCGTTGATGAGATCGACGTACTCCTTGAGTTGGTCCGCTGTGACGTCTGATGGAATGGTCCAGATGGACTCGAGGGTCTCCTCAAGGCCCGGGCTTAGTCGCCGGATTCCAACGGTGTTCATCAGAAGGCGGAGATAGGGGTCCTTCAAGATAGCCATGCGACGGTCTTCGTTATCCGCACTGACAGCTGTGAGGGTATTTGCGTTAGCATAGAGTAAATCTTACAGACGGGTGAGCTATACTCGTTGTAACTTACTGTAAGAAGGAGCCTCCTTGGCTTCCTTTGGCGGCTCAACGGGGGGCCCAGCCTCCCCGCTATTCTCGCCCACGTCAGTCTCAATTGAAGGAAGAGCCGCTTGAGCCTCCATAAATTCCCTCCTCTCTTGCTCCGCGGCCCTGAGGACACGTTTCACCCACGAGATGTGCTCGATTTCGTTTCTGTCAAGTAGGGCGCCAACCACAATACCAATCTGCTTGTCGAGCTCCTCAGTATGCCGGAACTCCAACTCCGCCGCCGGCCGGGGGTTCGCCTTCTTTTGCTCCCTCTTCGCACCCGTCTCAATGTAATGGGCGATGTCGTTGGTTTTGCTGAACAGCATTTCCACCGCGAGAGCAGGCCTCTCCTGGAATTTCTTGACCAGCTTGCGAAACACCTGCTTGATGAGCTCTTCCCAGTCCTTATACAGACTCGAGCTCCTGTCAAGGGGTTCAGGGCCTTTAATCATATTGTAAAGAAGATGAATGATGTCGACGCGGAACAACATCACCGCCTTATCCTGCTTAAACGCTAGCCTGTAGAAGTACCGATGAACTCGCTTGAGCTGGTCGTCGTTAAGCTCCTTGTAGTGCTTGAGGAAAATCACAAACGTGTCCACCACATTCTGCGGGATAAACCGCTGAGTGAAAGACTGGAAGCTGAATTTTCGCTCAGAGACCGTCTTCTGCGCCTCTTGCTCGTCTTCGTCGGAGCCACCGAGGTCGTCGGCGTCATCGTTCTCGGTACCGGCCTTGGCGGCATCTCGCTTCTTCTTGCGCGCCTTTTTCCTTGACCGAACTTGCATGTCTACGTTCCTTTTGGAATAAGCCTCGAGGAGACGCACGAAATGGTGTACCAACTCGGTCGAGGCGTCCAGGAATTCGAACCCTTGATGGTTGTAATTCCGGACCACGCTCGTCACGAGTTCGTGGACTGTGTCTTCATAGAAGAGACGGCTCAGGATATTCTCGGCAATTTCTTCGTCCGCCTCGTTGCCCGTAGCCGTCATGTCCTGGACGGTCAACAGGATCTGCGTGAAACATCGCATGACTGCAATTAAGTCCCCCCAGCTCCGGTTGTCTAACGCGGACCTCATTGATTTCTGCAGCGCGATAAACATTTCCTGATTCAGAACGCCAGCAACGAGGCTGAAGGGGCTAACTTCGGCATCCTCTTCAGCGTTTGGTCTATGCTCCGGTTTATTGTTTGCCTTTTGCCGCGCCCGCTCGGCCCGGAGGAACCAGGCTACAAGGTAGAAGAATTGCCTTGGATGGTAATGGAGTACGTGCTGCGCGTCTCGGTCGATCGAGCGGCGGATATGCTGGAAAAGGGGGTTGAAGCCCGAATCCAAGAACTCGGACACGAACGCCCTTAGTTGCTCGCTTGCCCTCGTGTTAAGCTTGGGAGCTGGACCGAGGTCCGAGTTGTCCGCCTCGTTCTTCCGACGATATTTGGGTGGTCTGAATGATTTGGTCTCGTCGAGCTTGCGCTGGCGCGTGGCGGCATCGATGAGTGCCGCCTGGCTAGAGATGGTGGACATCTTGCCGTCGTCCCTCTTGACCCAGATTGTGGTACCAAATCGGTTGTGGCGGGTTGGTGCGTGCTTCTTGAAAGAAGTGTGTAGCGCTTCCTCCTTCTTCATCATGGCGACTAGGTCCGCCGCTTTTGCCTTGTCCTGCTGCTTCTCACTCATAAAGAGCCTCTCAGCATCCACCCTCTTGATCAGGTGAAACAAGATCTCCATTATAATGACATCCTCTGTCCTAAAGTCCTCGCCCATGTTCGACGCAATCGTCAAAAGCAGAAGAGAAATGTCCTGATATGAGAAGGCATCGATAAGGGCGGAACGAGAGATTTGCGTCTCGTCACCGTCATACCTGACGCCGGGCGGTGGCGCGATCATGGCAATATTCCGGAAGAAGTAGAGGACAAGCTTGATAATGCCCTGGTCCCTAGGGGACCTGTCTCCAATCGGGAGTGCCATGGACGGCAAGGCCATCCTCACTGCGGTGTGTAGGACCCGAGCCGCATCGTAGTTGATGATGGCTCGCTTGTATTTCAATTGCGCCAGCTCCAGAACGGGCATATGCCGGTGATTATTGACAGTCAACCTCTCGGGATCCTTGTCGAACGGCCATGTCAGAGGCACAATGATCTCTAGACAGGCAAGGGCAAGCCTGGCTCTGAACTTGCTCTCCGACTCGCTCTCGGTCCACAACGCCAAAATATGTAGGAGATCTCCATCAACGATGCTCGAGTCGGCAATGCAGCGCGCCACATCCATTCGGTTCATTTTTTCGTCGTAGTAGCGAATCCATTTCTTGAGATCCCGGAGGACGTCGAGGGCATCGTCGCCCAGAACGTAGCGGCCGTCATCATCGGCACTCGTACCGCCAAGCTTTTCGTGAGGTGTCGCAATGGTTAGCTCAAAAGATTCCAGCGGTTCGGGTTCGGTACGGGGAGGATAGGAAACATACAGCGGAGACAAGGCTGTTGATGTGGGCTCGAACTTCGGGATGGACAATATCAGTCGTGCCGTCTTCCAGCTCCATTGTCGCTGTGGGCAAGACTAGAATGGGCTGCTGCTATCAGGATATGATAGTCACCACTAAAAGCATTGTTATGACGGGGTATGTGAGTGAATGTTCTCACGATTTTCGTTGATATCGAAACCCGTGGTGGACTTTGTTTGAATTCGGTGGTGGTTGCTATCCAACCCCTGCGACGCGTCCTTTCAGCGCGTCTGACGCGACGTAAAGTGGATTTTTAGCACCGAGGCACATCCATGAATTCAATTGCTTGCGTTGCATAATTATCGGCATAACCGCATTGCGGAGCTTCTAGGAGCTTACAGCTGTCTGCCAGTGGCATTAAGCCGGGTTAGCCTCGGACGCCGAGGTTAGCCGGCTCTATGAGATCATCCATTTAGGATTCGACTCTCATGAAAAAAAGGCCGATGCGATGCCACTTCACTTCATCTCCATCTTACACATCTCCAAATCTTCTATCCACCACCGTCATGGCGAGCCCAATCCTCCGTGTACAGAGCCGTAGGCTGGCGTCCCAGGTCAGGAGCTTTAGCTCCACTCCCCGCCAACATGCTGCCACCGTGAAGAGCCTTGGTGTTATCGGCTCTGGACAGATGGTGGGTTTACTTATAGCAGGAAAGATGCAATTGGGAGCCATTCTAACAGGAATCAGGGTCTCGGTATTGCGTTGGTGGCTGCGAACAAGGCTGGCGTTCCCGTGAAGCTGGTTGATACGTCCCAGGCCGCTCTGGATAAGGGATTGGCCTTCGCAGGTATGATAGAGCTTACACCCACCAACGGCTGGGCCTCGGCCTCGGTTATTGAGAGCTGACGACCTCAAATTAAATAGAGAAACTTCTCGCAAAGGATGTGGCCAAGTCTAGGATCACCCAGGAGCAGGCTGATAAGACTCGTTCCCTCCTGACTCCTCATACCGCTCTTGAGGACCTCTCCACCGTCGACTTCGTCATCGAGGCTGTCCCGGAGATTCCCCAGCTCAAGTTTGACATATTCTCCAAGCTTGCGCAAATCTGCCCCAAGCATGCTATTCTCGCCACCAACACCTCTTCCATCTCTATCACCAGCATTGCTGCCGCCACCACCAAGGATCCCAAGGACACCCAGGCTAGTTCCCGTGTCGTCTCCACCCATTTCATGAACCCCGTCCCCGTGCAGAAGGGTGTTGAGATCATCAGCGGACTCCAGACCTCTGCCGAGACCCTCGAGACCGCCATTGAGTTCTGCAGGGCTATGGGCAAGATCGCCTCGGTTTCCGCCGACTCTCCCGGCTTCCTTGCTAACCGAATTCTGATGCCTTACATTAACGAGGCTGTCATCTGCCTCGAGACCGGCGTCGGTGACCGCGACTCGATTGATGCCATCATGAAGAATGGCACCAACGTCCCCATGGGCCCTCTCCAGCTTGCTGACTTTATCGGCCTCGACACCTGTCTCGCCATCATGAGGGTGCTTCATCAGGAGACCGGCGACTCTAAGTACAGGCCCAGCGTGCTATTGGGGAAGATGGTGGATGCTGGCTGGCTCGGCAAGAAGAGTGGCAAGGGTTTCTATGAGTATTAAAAGTGGTAGAACATTTGTATAAGTTTTGAATAGATCAAATTAAAAGTATCCCTTGACGACCATTCGAGGGTTAATGTTGTTTCCTGCCATGTCAGACACGCAGAGAACAGAACTAGGGAAACGTACGCTTCTCCCAGCATTTGTAAAGCCATAGCATCCCGCTAATCATACCGATGGCCGAAAAGATTTCTCATACCCCGAGATCGCTCCGATCAACTGGTCGCTCATGGACGCTGGAATAGCTGAGCCGAGGATTTCCGCCTTCGTTGAGTGTTAATAGGAGATACCCTATCGAAGACAAGCGCTAGGGGACTAGCAATCGGCCTAGGACTGTAAGCTCTAAAAGCGACTACAAATGACTGTCAACGATTCGATGCTCGTACTTTCTCCAAGGGGACCCATGCCAGGTTCAACCAGTTCGGACTTGATCACTCGTCACCTCTGGGTAGCCTCACATCGTGAACCCTTCTGACGACTTCTTCGCATTGCCATACGCATGGGGCAATGTTCGTGATCGTGATACCATTCTAGTCAACGGTCACATATTCGAGGCCTCTAAGAGCCTCGTCGAGGTGCTGCGGCAAATCGGAGTCCGGGAACTTGCGTTAAGGCTGGTCTATAGGTTGATGCAACCACCATCAACCAGACACCCCTGAAAGGAACATTCATTGTTGCAAAATGGGACCAGCCGATAAGAAGAGCACTGTCTCTCTTGGGTTACTTCACTGGTCACATCATGACCTGAAGGAAGCACAGGCGCGCTCCGCGAGGACTGCCTGGTCAGCAGTATGTATGAGGAATACCACGCACGTCGGTTTGATATCAAGCCCCAGGGGCGATTCCTTGCCGGGCCTCCATTTTCAATGAAAGAGCATATTCCCAGAGACTGTGGACGCTGTAGAGAGCGATCCTCTTGAGAAGCTTCCGGTTTATTCCAGGGAAGTCTTCCTGCACTCTAACAGACGTTGACACTATCGACGCATTTTCTCTAGATAACTAGGAAATAGGAGAGCGGATTCCGCGCTAGAACACGTTGGTTGTCCGGCAGCTAATATCCATTATCAGAGCCCAGAGATCCTTGGTGACGAAAGCCGTCTGGCCGAGACAAAGGTTGACTAGGTCTGATGTTTCTAGTCTGAAGGCAAACTTACTAGTAAACTTCCTAAACATGAAGAAGATCGATGAGCAACTGGACCTCACGGAAAGATATACGGCGTTGCAGATACCGTTGTTGATGTTCATTACTCGATCTCCACCTAACAGGTCTACTCAAATGTCAAGAGCCTACTTATAGGCTTCTAGGGAGGAATACGGAGCTCATCTGACGATGAAAGCACTATTGCTACTGGCGTCAAGCCCTTCGACTATACAGAACCGCTAGTTCCATGATTGAGGCTGCCTTTGTAGCGAGAGCATTTGGGAGGCGTGATGCGAAGAAGCCACGGCCGTGGGTAGTTGCCTCGTTTCTGAAGTGCCTATTCTCCATCTACAAGTCGAAGAGAGGATCTCAGCCATCGTTACGAGCGGATCATCCTCGAGAAACACTCTGAGAATTATCGAGAGAGTGAACCCACGACTGGAAGGAAATTGCATCCGAAGCAGCACGGCGTGTTACAGAAGCCATCCCCGAATGAAATGAAAAGACGAACATGGAACGTTGGAAGAGATTACTCTCTAGTAGATGCATTTCAGGAAAACACATCACATCGGTGGTTTGGCAAGTGGTTGAGTTGACCGTCAATACAACAGTACCGCTTATCGCAATTGAGACTCTGGCAGCCTTACTGAATTACCTGATGCTAGAGAGACAACTTCAGCTACCAAGGGCGGAGAGTCAGCCTCGTCATTCTGAGGACGCAAAGACGTGGACAATGACTTAAGGCTAGTTCAAACCTATCCCCCATCTTGTCTACCAAGAGGCTATCATTGTACGTCAAGGCCTCGGTTGCCACTGGCAAACCTACTAGTGAGCCTTCCAACGCAAAGCTTCCCTTCTCACAGCTCAACGACCTCGTCTCCACTCGCGACTCTAGAACCAGCTCATGGGAATCGGCGACCACCGGCCAATCCTGCATTGAGATATCAGCAGAGTCCTGGCAAAAAATGCGCTCGCTTCCAACCTCATCAACCGATCACAAGAACACACCGCATGACTGCAGAACATACATGACAAACAGACTCTGTTTTGAGGAAAAGAGTCAAGAGAAGCTAGCGGAGCGCTTAGATTCACTCCCTATATCAGCAACATTTCGTAGTCACGGAGACCGGATGGTAAGAGAGGACCAAAAGCACCAGCTGTGGAGAACTCATGGTTTCGGTCCGGATGGATTCGGCCAAGCGAGCCTCACTCACTCCTCGTCCGGTTCCATTCATTGTCCCTCCCCACTATTGCTCCTCCGGACTAACAAGATGCGGTGGTCTTTCTTCACGTCCTCCTAAGCTCTGTCGACGCTGGGTCCGCTTTAGTCTCAACCAGAATTATGCGTAGGCCTCCGACGAGCCGTATCTCTGATGGAGGGGGTCGCTATAGGATCTGATAATGCAAGGGAGGAGAGAGCAAATCATAAGTTCCTCGCCCCCATCAAGAGAAAAATTCTCCTTCAGTATGACTTTCTTTCCAGTTTCCCCGTAACACGTCGCCCCACTGAGAGCTCCCTCAGCTTTCCTTTTCACGCGCCTTCCTAGAACGGGTTCTCCTCCTCGGCTATATTGCATGAGGTTCATGCTCAATCAGGATTTCAGGAACCAAGGCGAATGAGGTAACAAGGAAAAGAATCGAGGGGCGCCCAGCCTCCCCTAGAAGCTATCACTACCGCCCAGATAGCTACCAAATCCAGGTTGGGTCTGCTATACCCCCCCTTCTCTCTCGTAGCTCTACTTTTCCGTACCTCGCATCTTCTGTTCTGTCGACGGGCCATGCCAACACAAGGTTACGGCCTCTTTACTTGATACATGGGCCGAACCCGAACCCGGCATCCCAGGCTCTCCACACCCGGCCGCGCAGAACAGTGACCAGAAAGGGTAAAGTCGGCCAAGCGCAAAAACAGAGAGGTTGACCTCTACTCCACGGTCACCCCGGATTGGAGAAAATTAGGAAACATTTCTTGGTTCTCCGGGAAGTCCTGGTACCTTGCAGGGGAGGGGGGAAGGGGGTCGTGGAGGCAAATTCATACTGGTGGCGGATTGGCCGGAGGACGAAGGCAAAAGGCGAACGGGAAGGCTACTTCGCTGTCGTGGCAGCTCCCAATACCACATACCCTCCCCATACTTGTCTCTCTCTCGCCCCAGCCCTCCACTTTTATCCCTTACCCCTCTTACCAACGCCACCATGTTGCCTGTCTAATCTTGGGTGAAATGTTCTGCTGGACATAGCTTTTCGAGGAGATCCGAGCTATAGCTTTCCCGACCCCACATCCACCCTTTTCAAGGCATGATGGTTTATGCTTCTTCCCTTTCAATTAATTAAAGATGGAACGAGCGAACCAACCAGTGCCTGGCCCAAGCTACATTGTTCCAGGGGAAGCTTTGGGGAAAGGTGTGGTGTGTACTCAAATTGGCTCACCTGAACTCTGCACGACGACAAAGCAGACTGCCAAAAACGGCCAGGAGAGTCAACCTAGCTCCCAGAGGAGAGCCTCGGTGTGTGTTGGCCGAGCTCTCCTTCATCCCAAGATGCTCCGCATCCTTCGTAGATCCTAAGTTGAGCGTGACCAAAAGATCCGCCTTCCTCTCTTACTCCTACGTAGGTGTGCCTTACCTCGTCGGCTGATTCCATTTCCCCGTGTTAGTCCTTGAACAGTGCCCACCAGAGCTAACCGAAAACGCCTCCCATTTTGCAGCGGGTTGCCCGCCCCGAGCCTCGCCACCGGAGTCTAAAGATATCAAGCACGCTGCCGCACCGACTACACTAGAAGTCTCCTCACCCCACTGCTCTACCCCACAAAGGTGGGCGATGGGAGGGTGGGATAAGCAAGAGATCGCCGAACGAACGTTACTCCTGTCATAGTAGTTTCTAGGTTGTCTCTTGGTGTCTGCCCACCATTATTGCGTCCCTGAGGACGGACCACGCAAGAACCAGGTGGCATATCTGGATGGTGTCAGGAACTGGACCCACCGCCCACCTCGCCATTGCGGCGGAAGCCATGGGTAAAGGGCCGGAGTCTAGACAAGTTCCCACGAGCGGAATGGGGTGGGGAGTAAGCCGACTAACGGGAGTGTGTCGGCCAACACTACAGCGTACACTTCATAGCAATAGGTCAGATGTTGGTTCAAAAGGCAGGCCAAAGAAAGTAGAAACGTATAAGAGATGTGATTAAAGCCATTGCCAGGGTACAGAGCCCCACCTCGATGTGGCAAGCGTGGTTTTCTGTCCTCCCAATATGTCTTTCATATAGGTGTCCGAATCCAAAATCCTTCATATAAGAGAGACCAAGTACCGGAAGTGGCTAACACCCGGAAGCCCGGGGCGCGTGTCACATATGATTTTCCTATAGAGAAAGCTGCTATAGGCTGTGATGTACAAGATACTCGTCAGGTTGCGAAGAAAAGGCCTTTATCCACCGGGAACTTTCCCAAACTTGAACCCGGATGACCAGAAAAAGTAACTCGACTCCACAAGGTCGACAGGAGAGGAAAACGGGCGAAGGAAAAAGAGAAGTACTTCACTGAAATCCTCTTTTCTCGCTACTCAGATCACGAATCAATTACACGGCTGATTTTCAAGGACAGGAATAGTATCCACAGGCGAGACGTACACACAAATTCGCTTCGAAAGTAGAACGGATCCTTCTTAGAGAAGCGAGATGAATATCCACGCGCGTCTGCACTCGCTTGAGACCTGCATCGAGCTCATGAACACAGTGGAATTAACAGTCGAAGATGCTATTTCTGGATAGTCGAGAAATGAATGAAGAGTGTTAGCAATAAAACCCGTTGAAATACCGAGATGTAGAAATAGTGAGGTGTAGATGCGAAAAAGCTGCAATTGAAAAGAAGAAAACGTAAGAATTATGGATGGAACTTGACCACCCTAACAGGGCGTGCCAGGAACTTCTAATTCTCAAAGCAGAGATGTACTCCGGCGAGTCGGAATGTTCAATACATGTACACATGAGGTATTTTATGGGGTGAGCGCGGTGAAGAGGCCGACAACCCCAGGAATGAGTATTGAGACTGGAGAGTGTACTGCTCGCCAGTAGCTGTAAATGCGGCGTTGCCTCCCTCACGCGGCCAAGGTACGCATGGGATTCCTCACAACGTGGTGGGCCGGGCTACCTTCAGTATAGCCGTGTCACCTTCAGTTCTGGGTACCGCTCAAGTCCGAGTACAGCGGCCAGACTTGAAGGATGCCCCCAACGGCCTGATGCATTTAGCATCCGAATGTGTAGGCACGATGATCGAAGGACCGGATTCCCACGTGCACACCTGCCTGCAGAAGCGTGTGATTCACCTTTCATGCACAAGACAGGACAAAGGAAGTTATCTGCCGAGAGATCCGCCAAGGATGAGCCTATGACGAGGCCAGCAGTTTGTGGAATGGGTGGAGCGAAGGATATCAACGCGCTTACTTGTCAGCGTGTCACTTGAAAGCTGATAGAAATGACAGATTCTAACAGAAGGAGGAGTCTTCGTCGCATGTAAGAAGGCAGAGCATACGTCCGTGGCTTATCCGATAGGCCGTTGGCATTGATGGCTATCTGGAGTAGTCGGCCATGCGTTCAAGGCATTGTTGATGGGGCTCCAGGAATCGTAAGGTGCGGTGGGGGCAGCAGTGTGTTGTGCCCTCGTTCGTCTTCCCGCCAAGGGCGGGCTTCCCATCAAGAGGCACAGCGGCCCCCATTAACAGCTTGGTTCACCGCAAGACTGTCCCACAGCCACTAGCTGCCCACGATCCTTCAAGATGTGGTTCACAAAGTTCCTGCATCATCACGCGGTCATTCGCGTCTTGTGGTTGCTGAGCAGACACGCCTAGTCAGACCAGAAGTGTTTGATCGGTGATATTGGCGAGTGATAGCAGAAACCTGCTATACTGCCGTTCTGCCATGGGTGCCTCTAGGAGGAGGCGAATGGGGGCTCGAGGTGGTGGAATAGGTCGACTGCGTTATGCAATCAGAAACGGCTTGATATTAAATGCGCTGCCCAGCTTGGTGCGGAACGCGCTCCTTTAGCGTCCTCCGTATAGTAAGTACTGCCAAAACAGCCACCTCCAAGGGATAGCCTCGGCCTAATTCTTCTGTACAGCGAGGTACACCACGAGTAAGTGAGGCGCTGGCGGACGGCGAAACGGAATGGCTAGAAACTTTAGCCGCAGCGTTGTGTATGGCTGGTGTGGGAGGCTCGATGTATTCATGTGTAGTCTCTGTAAGTCTGTCACCAACTTAGACCAGTCGAATATTGTCGACTATAGGATAGGAGTGCACCATGTACGCCCTTCCTCCTGCCAAATAGAGCGTTCTGCAGCCACACACTCGACAACGAGAGCACACAGATGGTAGCGAAAATCGGATGGGTGAGACGCCCAACGCAGTCAAGTGAGGTCGCGAGCGTGGACGCATCAACCATTTCAGACACGGTACAGAGTCGCCGTAATATGATCCGTTCCGATACACTAGCACGTGTACCTGCTTCGGTGCATAATGTAGGTACAGCTTGTACCTACATCCCATGGCAGGGTCTCCCACCTATACGGATCGATGAGGAACGAGAAGCCGAGTCACGAGTCGACAGTACAATGCCGCGTCAGGTGACCAGCAATATACACCACGTTTGAGCTCCTTCCTCAAGAGTCGCGATTGTCGAACGCGTCGAGGCACATTTGGTAGGAGAAAATATTGGCTTCCGCACTTCAGTTGTGAAAGCTCTCATTTTTGTTTGGTGACACGCAACCCATCCTAAAAGCCGAACGAAGCCCTTGCGTTAGCTCGTATGAAAACACGTCGGTTTGCTGTGATTGTTTTGACCAGGTTGAGTTGATATGCTGCTGAATCGGGGTGCGACAGCAACGGAGCAGTGATTTGGTTGGCTGGTGGGAAGGCGGGCCAAGATTCCTGCATAGGAAGCGAGAGACGGGCTGTCGCGGGTCAAGTAACATGTGGCTGGTGAGCCGGTTATAAGACGGCTGATATAAACCTCGGTTTCCTCCTTTGGCCTATCCATTGCGTTCGGCGCATGAAAAAGCGACTAGGCTGGAAAAATGCATTTCAATACACGATACCAAGTGAAGCCAGTTGCAGCATTGATATCTGAGGCGGGCGTGGTTCGCAGTCAGGCCTCGAATTTGACATCCAAGTGGGATCTGCCAATTGATACAATCCCTTGGACTGAATGCATTGCCCCCGGTGCGTCATCAGCAGGAAGGGATACCGAATCAGTTAGAAGCCGTTATCCAAGACCTAAGGATGACGTTGGTTCATGCAGATAAATGTTCCTGGAGAAAATCTGGCGGTGAAATTAAGGTCACGCTTGAAAGAAGCTTGTATGGGCATGTGGGACGTAGTCTTCCGCACCTCGGCACAGGCTGCGCCGCATGAGCCTCGATAGGCATTTCCGTCGACCGCACCTCCGGGGAAGAGGACCAGTTCGAGCTAGGCTCGGTGGTGGGTGCGAGTAGGAGACAGGCACACCACTCTTCATGAACAGACCCGGGCCACGCGATGCACCATGTAAACGGCAGGCCCAATGGCTTAGGCCAATGGCGCAGCGATAAGGATGCCCTCGCCAACGCCTCGCCGAATGCCAATTCCTGGCAGCAAGAGCTTCCATGGGAATGCTGTGTGTGTAACTTCGCAATAGGTCGGCATTTTCAGTCATCCCCTTGCTTGGGGCACGGATGCGACATATCTAGCCGCAAGGAGTGAAGGAAATCCATCAACATAGTTAGCCATCCCTCACAAGTTAAGCAACTTATAGAGGGCGAGGAAGGACGCCTCGCGAAACATATGTGGTGTTGTGAGCTAGGCATCGCGATGAGAGTGAAGGCAACTCCAGCCTGATTAGTGAGCCTCTGGCACAGGGTTGTTCCTGAACTCTCGCCGGCACCACTCAGTCGCAGGCGGGGCTGGCCCAATCCGTCATTGATCCGAGATCTAGGTAGCACAGATAGATCAATAGAGAATACATCCGCTAGAGCTTAATTGAACGCACCAGGTCTCGTGTAGCGTATATACGTGCAATGCTGTCCTTTGGGGCAGACGCTGGTGAATAGTGGAACGGGGAATGACACGGCAATTGAAAAATCCGATATGCAAGACACGAAGTAATCGGTTAAAGGATAAAGATAAAAATGGGAAGAGAAATTGCTGGCCACCGAGCAAAAGTCCCACCATGCTTCAAGAGGTTATGAAGAGAAGCGAATGCATTACTGGCTCGGTTCATGCTTTGGGCAAATTTGGCGACTGGACCGTCCGATAATGGGAAGGACAAAAGTCTGACTGGAGCGACAAAAGAGATTACGAGGGCGTTCTGGGCAGAACCGAGGAGATTTGGCCGAAAACGAGCAGGAATCGGGTGGGAGAGCCGTCAACCAGACACGGGAGCATCCCGGTTGGTATGGCGGGGAGCGGAGACAGCCTACTTCGTAATGCAGCGTGGGCGTGTGCTTGGGACCTCTTAACTGGACAGTTTCGGGTGTTGGCTTCATGTTGTTTCGTGGGATTCAAAACATTCGAAGAGGTGTTTGGTGTTGGTGGGCTTGGGACATGGGTGCAACTGTGGTCTCTGTCGCTGACTAAACCTGTGATGAAACCCAAGATGGGCTGCGCCTTCCAGAACACCAGAGGTGTCACTTCAAGTTTGATGAAAGGGGCATCGACCGCAGACCAAATGCCGAAGCGCTTGTCAGGAATCGGAATCAGAATCAGAATCTCTCACGGTTCCACTGCCCACGATCCCTGGTCTGTACGAAGTATCTGCTCATCCACTTTGCCATGCATGCACCAGCCAAGGCAAGCCGCGTGTACCTTCAAGGATACGAGATCCAGCTTGCCTTCTAGAACATAGATGGAAAAGTCCGTGAGTTCAGACTTCAGAGGATCATGGAACCTCGTCTCAGATCTTTGCCTGGGGCCACATGAGTGAATTTGGCACCAATGGTAGGAGTCTGCATTGTCGATCCTCGATCTTAGTTTCGGTATCCCTAAAGTCTGGATGAAGTCTAATCCCTCGTACACGCCCACAAGATATTCCGTCCATTCACTGTTGTGCGATGGCGGACCATGGAATTTCCCATCGCGGGCGGATCTTCCACGTCGGGCTCCCGGTCGCCGGGCCAGGCCTTGCTCCTTGTCGCACCTTACACCCGAACCTCAGGGATGCATGGCATCACGCAGCCTTCCAGGTTTTGTTCGGTCTACTTCATCAGACACCTTCTTGGGTTGACAATCTGTCAATCAAAAAATTTATTATCCAGCGGCAGCTGTATAATGGATGCCAATCAAAACCGTGTGCTCGGATCATGAGTGGATTAGCTTCGGATCTGAAGATTTATTAATTCTCCGGCTGGCTTCTCCAACTTCGCATAGGGAAGATGGGGCCAGCGTAAGTACTCGATAGGAATCGCACGAATCTCAAACCAACCAAGAAATGCCAATCGGGAATGACTGCCTGAAGCACATCTCCATCACGAGTGGTCTAGGGACTCCATGCTTAAACAGAGTGCGATGGTTCCTTGCATGCTACGCGATTACACAAGGCCCAATACCAAGGTTGACCGAGCGAGCGTCGGACGTACCTTGTTACGAGTATTCGAGTCGCACCACCAGATATTGGAGACGAGCTTGATGCCTGATCCTTGATGCTGGTAACTTGTAGGGAATCAGCACTCTCTCGCTTAGTTCGCAGGCGAAACGCATGGCGCGATTACGATTAACTGCATAGACTTCAGAAGGCATCAAATTTCTCAGTCAGTCCATCCACGCCCTGTTCTCGCGTTGGTCTTTGCTTCAAAAGCGATGAATGTCTTGCCCCTGCCTGCTTATTCCGCTCGTGTTACCATCACCCTTAGCTGTTGATATCCCGAGAGGGTGGATAGTTACATTGAGTCTTGCTGTAGCCGGCCGCTAAACAATCACGTATCGAAGGATACATGTCTTGGTGGTCACAGTTCCATCTCATAGAACTTGTCCGCCAGTTCTTGCTCTCCCTTTACTTCACTCTGCCGGATTGCCTGGTCCGGGTGAGAAAGAGTCTCGGGCGGGATACGATATAATATTGATGACGCTCTGTCAGCGACAACACCAGCAGGCCATCACATACATAACCGGAACCGCGGAGTTTTACAAGGTGACGGAATAGAGGCTATTTTCAACCCCGCCCTTCATTCCGGCTTACGCGTGGATGAAATGTGGAATGAAGGGGATGAATTGATTGATGCCAATGCTGGTCTTATGTTGCGCACGACTCTTACTTGGGAGCTGTACGGCCATTAGCAGTCGAGCGGTATTAACCCTCAAAGGGTTTGTTCTCCTCGATCGGTGGTATTGCCGCGAGCAGACACCATTTATTTGCGAAGCCTCTTGTGCTGGCATTCGTCTTTTTCGTTTCTTGACATCGCGAACTAGATTCTATATTCTTTATGTAGGAAATCCCCACAGAAAATATCTACACACTTTATCGTAATGGTAAAACCAGGAAATCTTCAGTCTCCTAATTGAATCAATATTCTAGACTACTGAAGAATGTCGCTGCGAATTGCAACATGCTATGACAGATATTGAATCCCATATGACCCCTCACTCTTGCTGGACGAGGCCTTAATATCGAGAAACTCTTTGCAGCCGGAAAACGTGTCCGAAAATGCCCCTCCTCTCGAGCTTCCATGTCGAAATTGAGATTGTTCCTCTCCTTCCCACCCCGTGTCGGGCATGCCGTCTGGGCGTCATCACAAATTGCACTATATCCCAGACTTGAGTGAACGGACACCTTCGTCGATGGGGCCTGACAACACAACGTACTCTAACTCAACGAACTGATGCACCCTTCGGACAAAATTTCATATATCGCGCCTCGCGTGGGCTGGGAAATCTGGAGCCGACATGGTATCCAATGGGAATAGAGCAGCGTGTCGTCCTAGGGTAGATGGCGTTGCGTAGAACCTGAGTCTACCCCAGGCTGCAGAAGAGGACCGTAACGTCAGGGAACAGGAAGTGGTTGGTCTAGCTCCGGGGGGGATAAATGCGGCAGATTTCTCTGCGTCAATCTTATATCTGGGATAGCTGTTCGTGGGTTCTTCCGGCGGAAAGCAGGAAAGTCTCCGTCGAGGATAGTGGCGGACCTGCATACACTTCCATCCTGCCCATTCGTTTTTTGATGAGAAAACCCGGGGAAAATGCAACAAAGTCTCATCTGGTCATCTGATTATATTGCAGGTCCCTCGTAACTGGCCACTTACACTTGGCTCGGAGCCAGGCGAAGCAAATGCCGAGATCCCCAAATGACCTAGACAACCTCCATTCAAGCTACATTCCATCGTCGCTGAGACGAGGTGCATTCGAGCGGACGTCGAATTCATCTTCTCATCCTGCTCTGGCACGAGTATTCAGATATCCAGATAGGAAATAATTTCTTTCAGTCCAGCATGTTTGCCGCACGCATCGAGGGATATCATGGCTGATGAAAGCCCAGTCTCGATCGGCACCCGCTTTTTTGGGCATGTCTGCCCCGAAATACCCGGACACTCGCCTAGTCCAGGCCAGAACAGCCGCTATTGCTCGTCTATGCCGGGGCCTTCGGCGCTGGATGTTCCAGAAACAACGCGCGAGGAGGACATTAAAGCCACACGCTTGACCTTGTAGTGAAGAAGAGTGACTATAGGAGCGGAGCCAGCTGAGCAATTGCTGTGACCGGCTGTCACTCGGCGAGATGTAGCAGCGAGCCGCCCGACGCCGGTTTACTTCCCCCTCACTGGTAGGTTGGGTTATAATGCGATGCATTATGTATTGAATGTGCAATGTTCTTCGCCCAACAGGAGTCAAAGGTGTGGCGTGAGGAGGGCCTTTTTTCTCTCGCCCAAGGCATATCGCAAGAGGACATGGAGCTCTGCATGACGACAAGGAACCGGAGAAAAAAAGTTCCAAAGGCGAGCCACCAACAACAGGATATGATACCAGATCCAGATCCTTCAAACTTTTACCCCTGAATCGTAGAGGGTTGGAGATCGACATCATGATCAACGCAGCATCGCATCGAACATTTCTCGGCGGTCATAGCTTTCCTTCTATGCACAGCGGACAGAGACGGATCAATTGATCCAGGTCCCGGAGTGGCTTCGAAGTATTAGTGTCATCGTGCACCAGCCGATCATTAATAAGTACTCTGTCTGGTACTTCCCATTTGCCCGTTTCTCGTTCATGTGTGAATTTTACTTGAGTCCAGTGCGCCTCGTGCTGGTTATTGAAGTTCTCGCCTGACGGGTTAGTTTGTAGGGGGCAGGCGGCAATTGAGGTGACCAACGAACTAACACCAACACTGAACATTAAAATAAACATTTGAAGTATCAAGATCTATTCTGCGTTGGTTCATCTTTAGACCGCGCTTCATACTACCTATATCATGTATGTATATCTCATTAACAGAGAGCCAACAGCATTCATGCTCTATCCTCCACTTCTTCGTGTACTTGAGGGTTTCTCGCATTATTTTGTGGGAATGTCTCACGCAGCGACGACAGAGCATCTCGCCTGTCACTTCACTTCTCGTACCATCCGGGATTGACTCCTCCACTTCGATTTCATTTCCACTGCGGCACTAGTCGACGAAGACTGCAGCGGCAGTCATCCTTAATGACTCTTGCTAATCGGCTATCCTGGTGCAGGCTGCTGCGGGCTGCTCGATCCGGCGCAATGACCACGGCAACACCTGTACTCTACGCAGTACCAGAGCCCGAGATGAAACCGCGGCTATTAAACCGAAGACGAAGATGGGAGATGACTTACTGAAGGGCCGGGCCATCGGGATAACCAATGGTGGTGCTAGAGTGAGTAGAAACTGCTCCTCTCGGAACCACGATTCATCTCTCTCTGGCACTCCCCTACTCCACTGCTCTACACAGGTACACGTCGTTCCTGTTCGCAAATCTGCAACGCAACTAACCTGTTATTATACTGAACCGACTGCCATCCAGAAAATACGACCATATGATGGAGGGGGGAGGGAGATACGTAGAGGGGGCGGCCCAACATAGGCGAGGAAAGTCGAGGAGTTAACTTCATCGAGAATAATTAAGCAGGGGAAAAATGAAAGATCGTGAGCCACAAACCTCAGGCTGATTTGAGGAAGTGTGAAGCGATGGATGTGCGGATGGGGCGTGAAGACAGTACCAGGGCTGGTGCACAGACATTGGGCACTGGATCCTCTGCAAGCCTGGCAACACCCAGATCGCCAACCCGACACAGCTAGTAGGAATGGTCATGATCGTCAGCAAGCCATGTGCCCTTGGAATTATTCCGCCACCAGCAAGACCAATCCCAACAGTTCCCGTGGTCTTTGAATGAGTGGGGTTTCTTTTTTTGCGACTCAATGCAGACCCGAACATCCAAGTTCGGATTTCTTTCTCCTCATACTCGGCGAGCATTCTGCATCGCAGAGGCACCAGTGACACAGTCAAGATGACACAGTTCTGGATGATATTACTAGTGGGGAAAGTCTTAACCTTCGCTCTTGGGAATTAGTTTGACGTAGGGCAGAGTACCTCGATGACGGTCTCTACGCCGTGCCCTACTTGCCCTCGACGTACTCGAGTCTATAAGCGCCGAGTCTGGCGTTGCACTCGTCCCAACAGCCTACGGCATGTTCGGCGAGCTTTCCCAGTGGGCAGGCTAACGTTCCTGCAAATAAATTGCTTGCCTCGATCTCGATGTTTCTTCTGAAAAGCCATGTTCAATCCCAACCTCAACGATGAAACCCGTAGAGTACGACTTACACCTAAGCTCACGCCCCGAACACCCAAGTACTCTCTTTCTCCCGGAGACTCTTAGGGTGCAATGTCGGCTCCAAAAGTTCTCCCAAGTGCACTGCCCACCCGGTCCCCTATAAATTGCGGTACCAGAAAAAACAGCATTTCCTCCCCACCTCGAACCTCCAAATTCAGGATCGTATAGAAATCGACCGCGGTGATCAAAGAAAACCTCCTTTCGATTTCGGAATAGAGAGTGGAGGATACAAAGAAAAGGAGGGGGTCAAGTAGACACATGGGCGAAATAACTGCACCATGGATGAGGTGTATTAACAACCACCATCAACATTAAATCCACAGTCTACATAGCTGCTTCCTCCAGGAGCTTTGATGTCCAGTCCAGACCTGATATTATTAGAGAGGACATATACTCCAAGTTCCATCACGACCATCCCCTCGTGGGTACTGCGGTACTTTTGTCTTGCCCATCTACACTCTCATAAGATAAGCCGGAAGAAGAGGGTAGTACTACCTTTACTGTTACAGGAGGGGCGGATATCACCACTCGAGCTCAAACAGGAGCAGGAACAGGATCAGGAACAGGAACGAATGCCATCCCCCCAAAAACCAACTCTAACTCCAACACTTCTGCCTTTCTGCCTCTGCGAAAACTACTGTTGCTTCAAGACAGACGTCCGTGTGTCCTTCAATCGCATGACGTGACACCAAAGATGACACGACCCTGTATGGTCGAACACGTGGAGATATACCGCGTCTGGGCCGCCCGTCCGCCACTTCCAATTTGTTGGAAATGACCTCTACAGCAGGATTGGACCAATTGTATTCTCTTGGAGTTCACAAAAGGGAAATCCCATCTCGGCGAAGCCTCTTTCGAATCTATCGCAAGGGGGGAGGCCAACCGAATTTCTGACAGCCCTTCCAACAATGATTATTATGTGCGTTGTCGCGTGAAACTGAGCGAACATGTAAGAGAGAAATAAGGTAGAGAGGACAGTGCTAACTAACCTGACTAGGCGATTAGGGCTTCGTGAGTGCCGTTCCCCCCCTGCAACTTGACTGGAGAAGAGTGAATTTAGCGTTGCCTTGAGAAGGTGTGGCACCCTCGTGCGCCCTGGCAGGGAACAGGGGCAAGGGAAAATACGCCGATGACCTCTCCCACAGCGCAACACGGCGAGACTTGACACAACACCTTTCCTGCGAGCACTCTAATATGCTTCGGCGACGCCAGACACCATTCCTGCCGTGAGCCAGACCAGGTGTATCCCCTTCTGTGCCTCCCCCATCTTGTCATGCTCTTTTCTCCCTCCGACCTCATATTTTGTATGTACGAAGTATGTAGCGCCGTAGGCGGACGCACCATCTTAGAGCGTACCCTGAGATTGAGGTACAATCTTATGTGATGTCGATATTCTCTTCTGCATCTCATCCTGCGCAGAGCTCAACGTCTGCAACCAAGTATGACGTCCGATTGCCTTCCTGGCCCTGGCGCAGATGGTCCCCTGCCTTGGAATGGGAGATCGGCCTGCGATCTTCACATCGTTTACATTTCTGCATACCTTATTTGCGGCCTTACCCTCACCCTCATCCTCATCCTACCCTCTATCCTTGTTAACGAGTCCCAAATAACCACCACACCTCAAGTTCTGCAAAAAGACTTTTACGCAAGTCGACCCTGTGCATGTACACTTACATTCGTATCGGCAGCCTCTACAATGTGGCTCTCTCTTCCCGCCGCGAGCTTCCTCGACACCGGCAGGTAGCATGGTTTTTCGAAAAATACTACATTGAGTACCACACCCCCCGCCCCAAACAGGTAAAATTCTAGCACCCGCCAAATGATCGAAAACCGGATGAGCCAACGGGAGAGAAACAGAGAGAGCCCTAGCCAAGGGTACCTGATGATGCGTGTACTTCTGCAAGGTGAAGCAGGAGTGGGCGGGAGGCGGCGGACGATGTACCCCCGTCGAAAGGACAGACCAGGCCAACTACCACCCCCCCTTCATCTTCGCTACCCCTACCGTCTAAGCACACCCCCTCTGAGGACCTGCAATTGTACCTGGCAATGCACCCCACTCCCTGGTCCACACCTTATGAAGTACGAAGTACTTCGTATCCTCACATCCAAAGATCCTCTTTCCTCTTTCCCACTCCGTCTCCCTGCCTGGCTTCGATCTCTCCCTTCATATTCTCTTCCCACTCTTAACACACCCTCTCCATAAAATCCTCTGAGGAAGACCTCCCTAAGAGAGCAGTCCGTTCATGTTCCTATTGGTTCAAGCCATTGCAGTCTCAGCAACGGTCATGCGTTCATCCGCGGGATCCAACCAAGCTAAACCCGCGACTGACCAATGGCCATATGTCTTGTTTTCTCGGCCAACAGGTCCTCTTCCAGTTTCTCATCTCCATGCACCCTCGAAAGAGACACCCCATCCATCTTCTTTGGGCTTTTGTCTTTCCCCAGCCGCCGGGATAGCTTACACCTCTCTCCGCCGTGCAGCATAGTCTGACTTCCCACAGCTGTCTTGTCTGCCACGCCTGCCACGCCTACCATGCCTTCCCTCCCTCCCCCAAGCTTTAAGACCTGTATCTTTGCGTGGATTGACGAAGATCGATACTACTTTGGAGGGGTGCGCCCAGGGACGGGGGAGGTACGTACCCAGGTACGGAGCAGGCTCCCAGGCCCCATCGTGCTGCGACGCTTCATGGGGAGAGAGGTGTACGCGACTGCACTCCAGTACTACCTTATATGTACGTGGAGTGGAGAGAAGCTCGCTAACGCTGCGCAAGTGGGGAGCTAACCTATGATCTCGCCTCACCCTCTGCTTCGCGTCGGACTGTTTCCCATCTCCCATTGGCCCTCCTCTCCTTCCGTTTCTTCAGGCTTCTTGATTCAAAGTACGTGAGCTCTGGTAGGTGGAAAACCTGTGAGATCGCTCTGCAGACTGTCTCTCTATGCGCATTTTGCGATCGAGAGATAAATCTATCTCCATTTGCTTCGTGATCCCATTCCATCCCTCTACCATCTTGTCATTCGACGTCCCCAGAAGCCGGCCCTGTTTTTCACCTAATCTCTTGGGCCTGCCAAAAGGTTCACTGATCAAGCCCGATCAGTTGCTTACAGCTAGTTGAGCTACTGGATCGAGGATGGTAGAGGAAGAGTTCAATGTTGGGTCGATCTTACAACCACCCTGATGCGGCATTAGGCATTCAGCCGACAGTCTCATGGTCATGGTCGCTTTGATATAGGATCTTTCCGCTCTGGTGTTCGCAACGAGAAAAGGAAGAGAGATGGAGAATGAGAAAGGGCACATGTGGCTCAGCAACTTGCCATGCTCGAGGTCCGTTTGATATCACTACACTAGTCTCTTATACCAGGGATCCATTAAGGTGCGGCTTTTCTTAGTTGGAGCGGGCCAGTGCCCAAATCGTGCCTCGAGGCACTTGTTCCCTTTATTCAATCATTGATCTGTCGAGGTACTCGGCCAGGTACTTGTACAAGGTACTCCCCTGGCGACTCTGTGTCCCAGCCCGTCCAGCCATCACTTATTGTCGTGGACCTTCGCCCCATCTCCATTGATACTATCCCAGAACCCTGTAGGCCGCATGTCGATTTCTCCGTTGAATTGACGGGAAGCCGTCGGTATTGATCCCACGTCCTTCCCACTCCACCTATTTCGTACTTATGAACAAGAGTTCCCTCCATTGCCTTGCGGGTACCACTTCTACTACTATTTCTTTCCCTTCTACCGTCCTTGTCCCCATACAATATCGGGACCCCTGTACGTGAGTAGTCTTCCAAGACTGCTTGCCTTTTGGCGCGCCCCCCCTCCAAGTTCGTCGACCCCACTAGCCACCCATCCCTTCATGTGTATTCGTCCTCGACACCCACGAGTTTCTTACATACCTGGCGACCCTACCTCGTGGAACCTGGGGTACGAGTGGGACATACATATCTTCCACCTCCTCCCGCCTACCTCGATCTCAAAAGATATCAATAGGACCCAAGCTGCTCCCAGCCAGACTCAGACTCAGTTGGCTCCTTCCTGTTTGATATCTCTTCAACGTCCTATCATCAGGGCAACTGGAGCTCTTCTCCCAAAAGCTATCACATCATCTCGTCAACGTGCCTCACTTCCCCGTCATCTTTCTACTTGCCACGCCTGACCTTGTCTGATCATCAGTTTTCGCATATCAACTTAATCTGGGATTTCAGCTTGCACCACCTTACCGACATTCTCCATCTTTCCTCTTCCTGCCTCCATCTCCTACCATCTCCTACAGCCCCCACTTCACCTCTTGGCCTCCTTTATGAGCCCCTCGTTACCCTCAGCACTCTAGTCATTGCCAGCCGATCTAGTTCGCTCGTTTGATCTGCGATCACGCTCTGCAAAGACTCGCCATTCTTGATTCTGGATTACTTTAGTTGGCGCAACCAAGCCCCAATCGCGCACCCGCCCGTTTTGTTCTCTCTTTCACCTAACAACCCCGGCACCTTGGGATCGCTCCTTCCCTGAGATTTATACCCTGTTGAGATCTACTGGAACGGAGTGATCACCTCGACTCTGCTATAAACAAGCCCAGGAGACTTCGCATGCTTGCCATCCGAGTTCTTTGATATTCAACAATTTCTGCGCCCTGACATCTCGAGCACATTCTTTCCGCTTGAAGACATAACTTCGCTCTGTTGAAGACGAATGAGTTGCTCTTCCGCTTGTTCTGGCAGGAACGAAAATTGATCTTAGATCCTCGACTAGTCACTTACGATCTACAGAAAACAGAACAAAATCACTTCCAATGCTTGTTTCTAGGCATTCTGATACTGAGCAGAGTCATTGGTCCTTCAGCAAGTTCGAGACCACTTACCAGAAGCCGACCAGCTCACCACGTATGTCGAACCACTTCGACACCCCATTGTCAACGCAGCCGGACTGGCAGGGGCAGTACTCGTATCTGCCCCCCAGCGAAAACAACATCTTTTCCCAATCTTTCGAGTCTGGCAATGACAACGCAGAAGCTTCTCAGGCTCGCGCCACCACCAATGGCAGTACCATAGGCCCGGTGGACATCAACTCGAAGGAAAGTTCGACACCTGGCCTCGACCACAGACGCGCTCTAGATCCCCTAGGCCTACGCTCCGCGAAGACTTCTACGCCTGTAACCGAGCAGCAGGAGGTTCCACAGCAAGACCAGTACGGCCAGAAGCCCTCAGAATCCGCCCCAGAAGAGTCGCTCGTTTCAACTGAGACGCCGGGCCTCACGATGGCCATAAACCCTCTCAGATCGGTCTCCTCCGCCGGCCGAGGAGCTGAGGCCCAGGCCCCACAACCTATGGAGTCTTCAGGCCAGAAAGAAGATGAGGACGAAGCGATTGATGACGATGACATGGGCGGTGCAGAAGGCGGCGAGAGCCAACCACAAACAGCTGCTGAGAGGACGGCTCAAAGGAGGAAAATGAAGCGTTTCAGGTAAACTTCTTGGACACAATGTTATGGAGAAGGAGTGGCACTAACGCAATGACTATGCAGGCTTACACACCAGCAAACCCGCTTCTTGATGAGCGAATTTGCAAAGCAGCCCCATCCGGATGCTGCCCACCGAGAGAGGTTGTCTCGCGAAATTCCGGGCCTCAGCCCCCGCCAAGTGCAAGTCTGGTTCCAGAACCGGTAAGACTTTCGTTTTCCCTGGGAATTTCAGGTAAAGTAAATAGGAGGAGGGCTTTCTAACAAATATCGCAGACGTGCCAAGATCAAGCGCTTGACAGCCGACGACCGAGACCGTATGATGAAGATGCGGGCGGTTCCTGACGACTTCGACAACGTCGGTGCACTTCATTCACCGTACGGAGCCGTTCACGGTCTCGGAACCCCTATTACTTCTCCTGTTGATTTCACGACACCTTCCTACACCGATCATATGATGCGAGGCCCGTTGATGGTGGATGTACGACGAGCTGAAGGCGAAGACCATATGTCTCCGACGGGTCTTAGCCCTGCTTTTGGTAACATCGGCTTCAGCGCTTCTGGCACTATTAGCAACCCCGACATTCTATCGCCTCTTTCACCAACACCTAACGACCGGTACGGCTATCCCTTGAGTGCGGGGCCAAGGACTTCGAACCCTTACGGAAGACACAATAGTCTCGATACCTCGACGATGCAGATGCAAAACCGGCAAGGCATCCGTCCTCTGCAGCCTCTCCAGCTCAGAGAGACTATGTCTAGGTCGAGATCCGATAATCTCCAGTCCCCTCTACGATCAAGCATGTCTTGGAAGGGCGACTCCATCGATTACAACTCCTATCAGAACCAGCACAACAGCCAAAGCCGGTCTGTGTATCCACAGGATCAAATGAGTGGTACTTCTAGCAGCATGGGCTATGATTCTACCTACTCCAGTAAGTTCAAAGATAATAAGATCTCTCATTTTGAAAGTGGGACCACTAACGCGAAAGTGGAAACAGCCACAACTGTCCAGTCCCCCACTGCCATGAGCTACTCAAACGTGCAGTCCAACCCCCAAAATCGCAGTTCGCGTCTACGAGCGGCGTCTGCTACTCTGCCGCTAGGTCTCGACCTCCGTAACCAATACCGACCCGTGGGCAGCACTCTCCAATCTCCCGGCGCATCCACCACGCCTCGGGGAACTACTTCCTCGCAGTATGGATCGAACAGTTACACAGCAAGCTTTCCATCCGCGCCCCTGACAGCCCCTATCGACTTTTCTCTCCCGAGAAGCAACGGCAGCATGAGAGCTGGGGTGCAGGACTACTCGATGCCCCAATTGAGTGCCCCCATTACCGCTCCTACCGACTTCTCGCAGGCTTTCCAAGCAAGTCTGGCGAGTCCCACAACCAGGACGCCAATGAGGGACTCATTTGGCATCGGCCATGGACAAGGCCAAGAACAACGTGGCAGCGACGGGTATGGTAACGACGACATTGGCTCCACCTCGCTTGCTCGGAAGCGAAGCTTCACTGGTGTCCAGGGAGGGCCAGCTGCCTCATCAACGGGGACGGCCCCACAGCATGTATACGGCAGCACGACTTGATGAATTAAGATGGTTTCTAAATAGGGGATACCCTGGGAATACCTTGAGTTATTTTTTCTTATTCTTCTTCGTCCTCTCTCTATCTCTATCTCTCTTATTTATTTATTATTTTTTGTTTCAGATTCACGCAAGGGCGATGGGTGGGCAGGTTGGGCAATTTTGAGGATCCACCGGTTTATGAATACGGGTGGCATGATGAACGATGCACAGGGCGCTGATGCCAAAACAAAACGAGAACACATTGCTATGGCTATTATTTTCTTTTCTTTTCTTTTCTTTTCTTTTCCTTTTTATTTTTTTATTCTTTTTTCGCCTCCTTTTCCAATTGTGGGAAGTTCACCATATGCAGGCCGCCTGCTATGGCAGGAGACACTTTTCGGGGGCGTCAGGGAGAAGAAGGG
>SJVG01000494.1:0-28214 GCA_034774675.1 Scedosporium minutisporum
CCCCCAAACCATGCTTACCTGTGAGGCCCCACCCCCAACATCCGATAGCCCGACTCGCATCACCCCAACATGCCCCCATCTAATCACATATCCTTGTCCCACCTTGTGCCACTAAGCTCAACGCGCGAAGCTGACTGACCGTGCTCTCATCCATCCAGTCTGCCCTTACGACGGGTCTCTCTTGACCGTCGGAACCAGAAGCGGTCACAACCGTTTGGAGTGCCGGGCTTGCCCTTACATCTACCCCATCACGCATCCTCTGTACTCGCGTACCTACTTTGAGCGCAAGGCTAGAGAGGACGAGATTGGTCCTACTGATTGGTCCAACGCTGCCAAGGCTACGGTGCAGTGTGCGAAGGAGGGGTGTGAAGGGAATGAAGCGGCTTTCTTCCAGGTGCAGATCAGGAGTGCTGATGAGCCGATGACGACGTTCTACAAGGTGGGTTATTAGATGCACTTTTCATTTGGGTTCTCTTGAGCGGTTACTGATATTTCCTCTAGTGTATGACTTGCGGTGGACGATGGAGAGATTAATAGTTGGGGTTGCTTTCTTATCAGGCTAGGGATCACAGGATACGAGGCGGTGGTGTTCGTTTTGGTTTGCATCAGCATGGCGTACTCTGGTTATTAAAAGTTACTGGTTCTTAGACACATACCCTACTGCAAATCTTAGACGTGTTGTGGCGAAGGCGCAGAGCGGACTATGTGCTCGCAATGGTGGGTGATTTAAAGGGGACGAACCGAAGATATATATCCGTCAAGAAGTAGTATTGCGAAGCAATTCGTTGTTCTTGACCTGGTCATGATGCATCTCTGGATACTGAAGCTCCGATCAGGGCTTGTACAGACGTGACAAAAACCCGTCCACTCTCTTGACACTCAGTTTCCACATGCTTCTTGCTTCCAAAGCTAAACGTTTCTGCGCATGACGTAGAAGCAAGTTATGGGGCCTAGGACTCCGATGACCGTATCACCTCCACCCTTGTATCCGGAGCCCCTCATCCACTAATAGTTCACTTGAATGGCAAAAAAACGACGGGGATCGAGGCAAATGTTTCGATACTGCCGGTATATTTGGATCCGATTTCTTTTGTCCTTATCCCGATCCCCTATCGTCCTCGGCCCCAGCCTAACCCTCTATATCACCAGGATAGGTCTCTATTGCATAGTTTCTCATCAAGAGTGGTGATGTACAAATCAAATACAGCCGTAACATAACGAAAGGACAAAGCACAGCAATACTTCAAATGCCATCACCTCTTGACCGATTCGAGCATCTTAAGAATCTCCGACTCGTTCTCGCCCACAACAGCCTTTCCATTGTTCCAATCAACAACCTGAAAAATCTCTCATTAGTGAACCATTCCACGCACACATCTCTCTCTACAAGCAAAGCGGAGCTCCCATGTGATGTAACTCACCAAAGGCCTCTGGAAGCTGTTCCTATCCTGCTTAAACCTCTTCAACGCCTCCGTAACATTATTCGCGCCCTGCACGACGTGAGGAATCTCCGCAGGGCCAATGTATTCCAAGATAGTCTTCACCTGGTCCTCGGTCGGAGGCTCCTCGGTGATGTTGAGCTCGAACGGCTCACGGGCCTTGACGGGGGTCGAGTTCGTCGCCTCGTTGGCGGCCTGGCTGGCGTTTGCCGATGCCGTCTTGAGGAGATTGACGATCCGGGTGGAGGCCGGGGAGTTGGCCTTGTGGAAGAGGGTGACGATGTCGAGGGTCTTGTGCTAATTCACGGGAGCGCGGGCAAAGAGCGAAGCTTGTGGTTAGCTTTACGTTCGGGCTGGGGTTTTCCCTCGCATGCTGAGCAAATTATGAAACTTACGAATCGGAACATGTTGGACAGGACGTGAATTGAAGCTCTTTAAGGGTGTTTGGTGGTTGTAATGGAGCTCCCAAGTCTGAAGGGAGGATTTCTTGATGTGCAGAAGCTTGGCTAATAGCAATCAGCTCAGGTGAGGTTGCGACAGCCAACCACGTGGGGTTTCGTCACTGTGATGGATGAGTAAGATACCCCACTCGGTAGACAACACAGATCAATTGATGAAGCTACTGGAATGAAGCGCGGTGCTAGACGAAGGAGCAAGAACATGAATAGACTCGAGGCTGAAATATGCGGAGACACCTGTAATCACTGGATGTCGGCTCCGTATTAGGCCTTAGTTGCTGTCGATTGATGTCATACGCCGCATTAACGTCGATGCTAAGATATTAAGAAGCTTGAATGGATCTACTGTCGAAAAATTTACATCATTCTGGGGTAGTCGTGTTCTGGGGATGTCGACGTCCACCAGCTATTCAAATATCAACAAGATATTTATTGTTCTCTAGCCTATGATCCTATCTAACAATTGGGTTCTACCCACTGCCCATCAGCCACAAACCTTGACCCGTCTCACCTGGCGAAGAGAAACTTCTGAAGTCCGCCATCTGGTTACGAGAACGTCGAATATGAGCAAAATACCCAGGCCCGGTTTTCACGGCTGGGGCAATGGTATTAATGGCCACGTGGTAGGCTTCATTTAATAGCCAACAGTTGGTTCCGTGCCACTCGGGGAACCAACCGCCCGTCCCTTTTCAGGCCGCAATGTGTTCCGGGTTAGGACGTCCAGAATCGACGGGCCGGGTCCACGGACCAAGGACATCAGTTAAGCTTCTTAATAACCTGTTCATTGATATTAGCAAGCAAGTTCGACCAAAGCTGCTGCAAATAGACAAAAAATGGATGTAATCTCGACAATCAGAATATGTAAGAACATAATATCAGATATTCGCAGGGTATAGCAGCTCCGGCGAGAGCGCCACCAAGCAAAAATCAATCGCAAATTACCTCATCAGGAAGTCGAAAGAGTCGGGGAAATGAAATAGTTAATACGAACCTCAAGAATTTCCGGGAGTCACAGCTCTAGAGAGCCAGACCCCCTGTGTTGAGTTTGCTCAGTCTGCTTGACAAATAAACAGTGAGAGGAAGAAGCTGGAAGCTCTCGAAATTTCCACAAGCGAAATTTATTGAAGATTTTGTATGGGGATCTCATTTGCTGACATAATCTGCCATTCCCACAACGACGAGCCTCAATTGTCACTTGCCAGAGAAATCAACCAGTCACGTGTCGGAAATTCAGCCCCTCCAAAGCCATTCACTGGTGTTAGGGCAAATCCATTTTTTTTACTCACACACGACTAGCTGACGACGTCCAGATACCGCCGGCCGTACTGCAACCAACTTCACCACACATCATCTTTCGGAACATCACAGTCTCGGTACGTTTTTCCCCTTCATCCAAAATCCAAAATTCGATCTTCCTTTTTTTCTTCTTGATTCCCCCCTTTCCTTGTTTTTCTTTCTTTTTTTTCCCTTTCCATTAATTCAACTCCCGCCCGCTAACTAATCCGCCGACATCCCGACAGAAATTCACAGTCACAATGGGTGAAGCTTCGATCACGGAATCCAACTGGCGCCTCGTTGAGGTCGGCCGTGTCGTCCTCCTCCAGGGTGATAGCCCCTACGCTGGCCGCCTTGCCGCCATCGTCGAGATCGTCGACCACAAGCGAGTACGTTTTTCTTCCAAGGAATTGATTTGGGAAAGGAATCCCGCGAAGGAGAATGGGATGCGAAAGTTGGGCAAGGAAGAGGGGAACGGAGAAATGATGAAAAGAGAGCAACGGTTGACATGAAACTTTGAATCGCAGGTTCTCGTCGACGGACCCGCCAAGGGCGCCGAAGTCCCCCGCCACGCCGTGAGCCTCTCGCGGTGCCTCATCTCCCAGCTTGTCGTCGAGGGCCTACCCCGAGGCGCCCGCGGCCCCGCCGTCCAGAAGTTCTGGGAGAAGAACCAGATCGACGCCAAGTGGAAGGAGACCAACTGGTTCAAGCGCCGCCAGCAGATCGAGCGCCGAAAGGCCCTTACCGACTTCGACCGATTCAAGCTCATGAGGCTCAAGAAGCAGAGGAGGTTCGAGGAGCGACTCGTGCTCGCCAAGATCAGGGCCAAGGCGTAAACTCTCTTCTCTTCTTCTTAAACTTCTCGACACTTTTCCGACTCTTTGGACGCGATTGGGTGGAGGAGGGGGGAAACGTCGGATACTTTGCAACTTTTTTTTTGCCGGAACAGCGAAAGAAAATTAAATCGAATATCCTTTTCTTTTCCCTTAACCACGCGCGCGAATAAAGGGGAAAAAACACAAAATTATGGGGGGAGGCGTTAAAGCAGTGGATGAAAGGACAAAGCCTGGTTTTTAGATGGGTCAGGACTGCATCGGCATGGCAACGCAGGAGTTGCCTGCTTCTCGTTTAACTCCCGTTTTGGAAGGCTTTGTATGTCATATTCATCACAGATGAACGGCGTCAAAACGGCAAACAAGAGTCATGAAATTCTGCGTTACAAAAAGGAAAGCGGTTAAACACACACAACTACGGTATATGGATGATTCCCATTGAGTGAGCGGCATATGCGTCGCATGTTTTGAAACCCAATGAGCCTTTATGTTTGTCCCCAGCTTGACCGAATTGATGCTGCCCTCTTCGGCGCTCGCTCTCACTTTGTAGGAAATGGTGAAATCCGCCGTGGAGATGAGGTTGGCTCATCCGAGTGTGCTTACATAATGTCCACCACTCTTTTTGCTGTGGAGGAAGTGGGTGATTCACTGCACGGCAAAGCAGTGCGAAAGTACGTACCCAAGCCCTAGATTTTTTGGCATTTGGGAACATAGTTTTCAACCATCACCTTCAAACCCCAAACTAACCCCGTCCATTGAAAACGACATAACGGCTCTCTCCCAAGCCAACCTCCATATCTCCGACTTCGTATCCGGTAAGCGTCCCTTGCATCGGGAGCCCAATCATGGCAGAAGACCATCAATTGCGGCCCCCCTTGTCATCTCGGCCCGAGCTCAATTGATCGTAAAATTCGGAAGAGCTTTTGGCAGAGGCGGCAAACAGATGGGGAATCTCAAAATAAGGAGCGCAATCGCAAGCTAACCAGACGAATTTTCGAAAATTTTGCAGAAAAATCCTCCTTTTAAATACCACCCAAAATGGCGAACCCCCGCATCGAGGAGCTCCCCAGCGACGAGCCCACCAAGAACCCCACCGTCGAGGAGCAGGAGGACGACGTCAGCGAGGATGAGTCCGAGGTCGAGGAGGCCGGCGGTGATCTCCCTGCCGGATCTACTGGTCTCGTTCTCTCCCGTAACGAGAAGAAGGCTCGCAAGGCTATTGAGAAGCTTCACTTGACCCGTGTCCCTGGAATCACCCGTGTTACTCTCCGCCGACCCAAGAACGTGAGTGTTTGATTCCAGACGGAGGAGTTAGAATTGGCGTGGTTGCTGGCTCTCAAATCAGAGGGGCAGAGGAGATGCTGTCGCGTGAGAGGGGTAGCTTGAGGAAACGGTTTGCTAATGCGGCTATCTCTATAGATCCTCTTCGTCATCAACCAGCCCGAGGTCTACAAGTCGCCCAACAGCAACACCTACATGTAAGCTTACCCGTCCAAGTCTATGAACCACTCCCTTTTCGCCTATATTGCGATTCCGCAGCCGCCCCCGATCTATCTTACACTTATGACGGGAGGGGAAACCTTTGCTAACATGAAAACTCGAAATCCAGTGTCTTCGGCGACGCCAAGATTGAGGACATTAACGCTGCCGCTCAGCAGGCCGCCGCCGCCCAGCTCTCCCACGCTGCCGCCCAGGAGGACCACACCGGCCACAACCACGGCGAGTCCAGCAAGGGCAAGGAGGTAGCCGAGGACAAGAAGGACGAGGAGGACGAGGAGGAGGTCGACGCCGAGGGCATCGAGGACAAGGACATCGAGCTCGTCATGACCCAGGCCAACGTCTCCCGAAACAAGGCCATCAAGGCCCTCAAGGAGAACGATAATGATATCGTCAACTCTATCATGGCTTTGAGTATCTAGTACTTGTAGGACCGGGGTAGGTTCTGTGCTGGATCGGAAGGGGGCCATGTGATGGGGAATTCTTGCGTTGAAACAAAAATGGAATTTTTGGGCTGGGAAAACAGCTGTATTTGGTTTGTTACCTTTTTTCGTTTCTTTCCTTTTCTTTTCCTCGTGGAGGTATAGAAATCATGGAGAATAAAAAAAGGACCGCGTCTGAAGACCGGTTGAAAACCATCTTCTGGCCTTCTTGCTGCTCTTGTCAACTGTCTGTAGATGTGTCCGTGTAGCATGACGACTCCTCCACGGCCAACCCAGTTCCTGGGAACATGGCTGGACGCATTAAGATGGTGTCAAACGGTTATTTGCGTTCATTCACAGTGTGGATCAACCAAACCTTCAGGGATAGTTACTTCAGGCAAAGTCCAAGGTCACAAAAGTCGTATCTATAACGAAGATTGAATCTAAAATATCCCATTCACCATACGAGCAATATCCGAGCTCCTCCCAGAGAAAAACAACCCGTCAAGGAATTGACAACCGCGAGTTATGCAAACTCCTACACTGAACCCAGAATCCAAGATCCCAAAAAGCAAGACTTAGATGAAACATATGTGCGGAAACATATGATCGCAGCGCGTGCCATGAAGCGTCGCCCAACGCCCAGAAACAAAATGATGCAGAACCAGAAAATGCAAATACGACATCTACCCATCTATCCGGCTGGGAATATGCGCCGTGGTCCCAGAAAGGAGTTAAATGCAACGTAATTTGGGAGACCCCCTCAACGGAAGTTGTGGTGAGCCACATCAGGACGACGCATAGATGCGGAACTGAACAAAGATGATGCAGTCTTCGACCATAGTACCCAAGGATCCGAGGAGCCAGGGTAACGCGGTGAGAAGATACTTGGGCTCCTGGGAATAGGAGAGGAGGCTAAGGCCGTAGGTCATATTTCCCGTGAGGGAGAGCAGGAAGAAAAGCAAGGCGAGCCCTGAAGTAGGCAAACGAGTTAGAAAATGCGAAAGACGATATATCACGGAAGCTGTTCGAGTGTGTATCTTACCTTCGCAGGACTTGTCACGGTAGTTCTTGATAATCTGAGGAACTCGGGCGCTAGAATATCTCGTCAGCTTCATTCCCAAGCGTAGAAGAAGCTTTCAGGTGATAGCAAACTTACCAGAGATAGCACAGAGCGCTGATATAGCCCAAAACACTTCCAATCTGGTAGGTGGGCTCATCTTCAGGAACGGAAGGCGACTGGCCCGGACTGGCACCCGTATCCCAGGCACCAGCCTTGTAAGAAATGAACCACCCTAGAGCACCAATAGTGTAGACAGCGAGCAAGCTAATGCTGTTGTGGAGCCAAGGGTTACTATCTGGGGTCTCATCCTCTCCAGTGACCACTTTCCGGAGCGGCTCGAGACTCGATTCCTGATGGGTCGAGTGTCGGCGGTAAGAGCCGGGGAGGCCCAAGGACGTGCTTCGTCGTCGGGCAAGGAGGGGAGAGTGTTCAGTCGAGTCGGGCGAGATGGTATCCTCTCGAGAAACTCGTCGGCCACGGGGATGTAGGGAAGCGCGGGCGTTCTTGGCGTTGTAGTAGGCGACCTGGCTAATGAGGATAAGGTCGGCCATGCAGAAGTAACTTGCCAGGGCGATTGCGGTGGGTGCTAGGTTCGTGAAGAGAGCACCTGTTTTATTCCCCCGCCAGTTTGTTAGTCAACTCTCTTGCCGTCTTTCCCTCTCTCGAGCCGTGTGCGCCGAATTCGGCCACGCAAGGTGACACAAGCGAGACCAAGCCTGTCGCAGGCTCATTTTGGGGCGGATTGAAAAGTACCTGTTAAATTTGAAATATCACCGAGGAGCCAGATAAACAAGAATCCCATTGACAGAGCATCTGCCCGCTGGGCCTTGTAGTTGGTGATAAGTTGTGGGAGCTAGGGCGGATTCGAGTATGATGTCAGCGTCATCGTCACGCGCGACTCGGATTTGAGAATTTTGAGTTCATCCCACTAATCGTCGCCATTCACCCGTCACGGCGTCTCCGATCCACCACAAATTAACTTATCGCAACGAGTATATTTAAAACTTACCAGTAAGCAAATCCATGCTGTTAAACTGATGCTTCCAAAAATACCAGAAAGAGCCTCGTCGAGAGTAGGCGGCTTAACGAAGGCCGCGATGCTGGGTAATACCATGGTCGAGAGAAGGGAAGGGCCTCGCAAGGACCCGTGTGCAAGGGAGAATTCTGATGGAGACGGGGGTAGCCCTTAAAGGAGCATGGGCAAACGAGACAATCGGATAGGTTCGAGGAGCGAGAGGGAGAGAACGAAAGGATCAGAGGTATTTAGCTAGAGGGGAGGAAGAAGAGGAGAGAAAATAGGGAACCGAGGAGGGAGGCAGAGAAGTGGTCACCTGCGCAGATAGATAGAGTCATCCAGGGCGGGAGTTGGAGAGTTGGAGATTGCATTGGGTTTGTGTGGGAGGCGTTGGTGTGTGGGGTAAGAAAGAGAGACCCTTGCAAGTCTTGGTGCGATGAGCCTGTGTTTATGCTTGTGCTTTATTCTGGCATCTCGGAGTCGCGGCGGGACCGATAAGAAAGGCTGTCGAGTGGCTGGCTGTGCTGCGAAGATGTCTAATAAACAGTTGGGGTCTTTTAGCGACGGACAATCGGACTTGAGCGTCTGTGGAGAAGTTGTACTCTTCAGTAGCGAGTATTGAGGATTGATACCATAATCGGGAATAAGAGACTTATCATAGGCCAGATGATAAGCGCAGAAGAGTGGCCCCCAGGTAGGTTTGTCCCTTGGCTTGGTCTGAGCCAATCCGACCGAGACCGGCACCACTGATAAAGTCCAGAGACAAGGGCTGGCTAATCCTCCGAGACCACTTTGCCACTTGCACAAGAGCACGGTTGAATATCGGTGCTTCTGGCACTCGATGCATCTGAACTCTCCGTAATAGATAGGCATCTGCATGGATTCTCCCGATGCTATACTGGTCAGCAACATCGGGGAGTGGCTATATGAGGACATGGAGTCTTCATAATTACATCTGGACGCTTCTCGTGAGGGGAATTTACAGGATACCCGAAGTAAACGCAGTTGATCCCACAAATTTTCCCATGATTGAGTTCGGCATTGACTCAGAGTACCTCTCACTTAAAATCTCCGATTGAGTTCGCGATCACATAATCTCGGTATGATCGCAACATGCTCACATTAAACCCCAGTTTATGCAGCACCACCACACCCAAAACCAGATCCGAACTTGCACAAAGTAAAGTTCTCCTCCCGCCAATCCTATCAGATCTGGAAGACCCTTCTCGGAAGGCCGGTGACTGGTGACGTGATGACGACAGGACTCGGAAAAGGGTCCTGCAGGCTCCCCACACGGCCACACGGGACTGGATAAAAGGGAACCGCCAGAACAGAATTACACCACTGAGGTTTCACGTGGGGTCACCATGCGCGATTCCTTGGGGCTGAGGTCCTGTGCTGCATTCTGACAACACCAACTGGACTGCACCCATGCACCCCACGCCTATCAACTCTCAGCTGCAGGCTGTATGCCGGAGAAGCCTGGACTCTAACTGGTGATCGTCTGGTGCCTGTTCCTCCAGCAACTCTACGCGGCCGCTTGACAAGGCCAGCTCCTCCCCCAGCTCATCCAAAGATTCCTCCTAGAATAATAGCTCAGTAGACGACGGAATCTTTATTTTTATTTTTGCCATTTAGTCCTTTTGCAAAGATCAACTCATTCTTGGATAATTCCCATCGTCGTATAAATATTTCGCAACGCGCCAGTATCTCGAGCTCCGTTCCAAACAGCTACCCCAAGCTTTCAGACCTCTCTGATCGCAGACCATGAGGCTCTCTTCCGGCCTCCTGGCACTCGGTGCCCTCAGCCTACCACAGGCTCTCGCCTGGGGAAGTACGTTAATCGACAGAACCCAAAGGGCATCCCCGGAACCCTTTAGCTAACAAAGAAACCCTTCAAAGGTCTGGGCCACATCACGACCGCCTACCTCGCCTCCGAGTTTGTCTCCAACACCACCGAAGCCTACCTCAAAGACCTCTTCTACAACGAAACCTCCGACTACATGGCCAACATCGCCACCTGGGCCGATTCCGTCCGCTACACCCGCTGGGGCCGCTTCACCAAGACCTTCCACTTCATCGACGCCAAGGACGACCCGCCCCGATCGTGCAACGTCGACCTCGAGCGCGATTGCAAGGAGACCGGCTGCGTCGTCACCTCGCTTGCGAACTATACCCAGCAGTCTCTCGATGCCTCTTTGGGGTGGCGCGACCGGAACATTGCTGCTAAGTTTGTCATTCACTTTATTGGCGACTTGCACCAGCCGCTGCATAATGAGGACGTGGTGAGGGGTGGGAATGGGATACATGTGCTGTGGCATGGTTCGGAGGTGAATCTTCATCGGGTGTGGGATAGCTCTATCGCTGAGCAGTGGGTGAATGGACGGAGGAGGGGGAAGCCGTTCGAGATGGCAAAGAGGTGGTCGCAGCAGCTCGCTCGTGAGATTAGGGAGGGCAAGTACACTGCGCAGAAGGACGCCTGGTTGAAGGATGTCAATATTGATGATGTTGTCGGCACGGCGCTTACTTGGTCCAGGGAGTGCAATGCTTATGTCTGCAGTCATGGTGAGTGCTTCCCCCCCCCCCTCGTCTCGATTTGATTGGAAAACCGATGCGGAGCTCGATAGTAGGACTTCCATGCTAATCTCTTCATCTCGATCTAGTGTTCCCCGAGGGTCCTGTCGCTATCGAAGGCAAGGAGCTGTCGGGAGACTACTACGAGCGCGCCGCTCCCGTCGTAGAGCTCCTCGTAGCACAGGCCGGTTATAGGCTTGCTGCCTTCCTTGACCTCATTGTGGATGGCTACCTCGAGAAGACAAGCCGCGGCAACGGCAACGGCAACATCATCTCGGAGGAGTTGTAAGATAGAATTTCGATTTTCGAATTTTGATGAAAGTTTTGGATTTCTTTTGACACGGGAATGTATAACTCGGGATCACTGCTAGGATATGATTTATTGCGACAGGTATAGAGACTACAATAATGAAGTTCGAGCGCTTAGCGCAGTTGCTAGACTGTGGAACTCGATGTTCAGATCTCAGCGTTGGGCTCTTTCTCCGATGGCTGCACTAACAATGCTGCTGGAAAAGTACGCATAACACTCGATAGTAGAAGCCCTCTGTTTCCGAGCTTCGATCCACTACAAACGAGCAAGTCGATCACGTAGAACGCCCCACAATAGGTTGATCGACAGAGCGAGAATCAATGTCGCTATTAGTTACCCTTCCAGCCAGCAGGATGATGTGAGGTCGTTCGCCATAAAATGGACCGGAACGAAACGTGAGGATCATTTGGTCGGCAGCACTTGCTGGTTTTCTGGAAAAATATAAAAGATTCAGGACCGTGAAATATCACATACATTCAGTGTTTGATAAGGAACATATGTTTGGCATTCTCCGTAAGAAGTGCTCGTTCCATAGGGAGCAGAGGGAAAGAAAATCATGTCCACGTCCTCCTATGCCATTTCGACCTCAGAAGAAATAAAATTTTAAATTTTTTTTTTTTTTTTTAAAAATTTGAAAAATAAAAAAATAAAAAAATGAACACAATAAATCTGATCTGTTGCAAGGCGAGATCAAGAAAGCCGGGGTTCCGAAGCCGTGAGCTTTCAGGACATTTCGATGCATGGGGTGGGACAGGGAAAGGAATCCTCCACGTTTCTCTCTTATTCGTCGAGCTTTCTTCTCTCAACGCTGTAGATTTTCCTGCGAAGGGGAAGGAACTTGAACGTTTCACTGTGTTCCAAGAAGAGGGAGGAAGCGAGTTTGCAGATCGGCGAGGATGATTCCTTCGTACTGGTGGTCCCCGAGTCCTCAATCGGTGAAAGGGACAAGGGCAAGGCAAGAGGCAGCTCCAATCTCATCTCTTTTACGTTACAGTAGCAGTACAGCAATCTGACAGCGGTCTTTAGCGAGGTCGATATGTAATAGTTGACAATTATTTGTCTTTTCTCAAACCTGTCATGTGGGGATGCAGGGTTTGGGAGTGAGAAGGATCGAGGTGTGCCTGTGTCCAGGTGCGAAGGCAAACTTCGTTTCATACTCGTGGGCTCAAAACACGAGGCTTGTATCAGAGTGAACAACACATCCTAGTTGCAGCTACCCTGCTTCGTTACGCACAGGATCCCACGTTTTTCTTTTTATCTTTTCAAGGGTAAAGAATAAGGGGCTTGTAACCCCTTTAGCTTAAAAACAAGGCGAGGTAATAAGAAATCGGGGAGAAGAGAAGGGTTTGACGATTTCTACGAAGGATGTGGTTGTTGCAAGGTGCGACGAAACCTTGTTCTCCTGGTCTGGTCTGGACTTAGAGTTTCGGGCCGGCGAACAAGGTTGACCGGGGATCGAGATTGAAATCACCATCAAGATAAGGGGTCTTGGAAAATATGTGATCTGGAGAAGAGGGGATTCTGTACGAAGTAGTTAAAGAATCAGTTGATGTCGAGGAAGTTTCGATGCATCCGGCGTCGAGAAGAAAAAATACAAGTGCAACCGGATCTAATATAGAGATCGACGTGAGTGGTAAATATCACGACATTCAGAAAATATCGAAGTCTCCATTCCGCAGGTAAGAGGCGATCAATCTGGAGAGAACCGTTTAGCCAGATCGACGAACAATATCAACCGAGGATTTCGTATCACCGACAACGTGAGGACAACGAAAAATCTAAAGAGATAATGACTGATCGATAATCACGATTACCATATCGGTACGAAGTACCTGTATCAATCTTGATCTTCTTCCACACACCGAGGAAACCGGCGCTCTCCATCCTGGTGGGGATTTTTCAGCATTAAGATTCGAGACGAGGACCCTTGCCGTAATCCGTCTGTGCTTGATGAAAGACTAGATCGATAAACTCCTTTGGACGTCGGAGCAAATAAGCCCCGGAGACATAGGGTGAAGCATGACATGCTCCATAGAGCTAGAAGCGCTAGAAGCACTCATGCACCCGCCTCGCCGGCTTTTACGGAGGAAGCCTCAAAGCTTGAAATGGGTGGGCCGGCGGGTCTCAATCTGAACTTGAAGCAAGCACAAAAGTATGGTTAATTCCCTTCGCTCTCGGAAGTCGGATAACTGGAGCTAAATCACTCCTAAAAATTCGAGACAGCTGTCATCCCTCCATGGGGCAAGGACGGATGTGCTTGGACGGGCCTGCCCTACATCAATTGATCCACTGACCAATTGATGAAGGCGCCAGAAAGAGGAGATGGGTGCCCGGTCTAGGCCCAAACACTTCAGTTGAAGGCCTTGCCAAGGCCCCAGCGTCAACCAACACAGAAGCGTGTCAATGCTGAAGAATCAATTCTGAGAGGCCAGGCCCAGGCCGTCCACTGTCGCATTCGACTAGCACTTCAGACAAGAAACAGACTCGTTAAGAATGTTCAGAATCCTGGCAAGAGCTGCAGGAGGAACCATGTACGAAGTGATATTCTAGAGTCTCCTAAAAGGGAAATCGAGATTCCAATTCCTTGTTTTTCTCATCCCGTGTTGCTGGGTAGCCGGGAAGTGGAATCAAGAGCTACGGAGAGGGATGGGATGAGAAATTACCAGTTGACATAGCCTTCAATGGGTGTCTTCGATCGCTCAACCACGGAATAGTACGAGGAGGACCAGCATAGATCCAGTTAATGACAGAGATGATCTGGTGGCAGTGATGGGAATATTCCCAGAGAGCATATAGCGAAATATTGTGAACCAGGATGCATACACCACATCATCGCCGGAGAAAAAAAGCCTCAATACGAGAGTTCTACGCTCATCTATTATAGCATCGACAGAATCGGCATAAAAGCGCCAAATGTGACCAACAAGCGAGCGAGGCCCGACCCAGAAATCACCCTCGGAGATTGCCTTTTCGCGAACCTGGCAGCTGGGACGTAGGAAGCAAAGAGCAAGGGAAAAGGGGGGAGAAAGAGAAAATACCACAGAAGCACCAAATCACCAGCGGGGGATTAGCGAGAAAAGCGTTTGATATTCACACATCATTCAGGCAAGTGAGTGATGAGAAGCGTTCTCCTTCTCTTTTACCAGGTTCTGGCTGTAAGTCGGAGGAAAATGCCACAGTGAATAGTACACTGATATCTGTCTAACGCACTGGGCACAGAGGTACTTCGTAAAGTGTTGTCCCTGCGCGCTTACATTGGCAGGTTCTATGGAGGAGGCTTTCCAGCAGAAAAGGCAGGACCCGCAGCTGGCAGGGGTAAAGCGGCAATTGCAACCTCGTCCTTGCCGCTCTCGGATAGTGCTTAAATGACCCTTGTCTCGGCTCGCTTCAGCAGGCAGGCTCCGAAACTGACATGTGCCTGATCTCCACATTTTAAGCCCTGCCATTGGCTGCAGGTGCAACCTGCGACACAATGAACGTCAGGCACAAGGAGAGCCGCAAATTCTGCGACGATCAATGACGCTTGCTCTTTCCTTTGAGTGGGTGAATATTCCTCCCCTTTCCCCTCGCCTTGGAGCTTACAATTGTACTTGTCGAAGAAGCAGAAGCCCTTGCCGACTCTTCCTTGTTCCCCAGGACCCCGTTCCAGCCAACAACAAGCATGAAAACACTCAATTGAGTTCAGTAGCCAATGAACAGTCACCCCTTTGGCCCGCCAGAATTCCGAATCCCCGCTAGAGAGTTTCGAGATTCCCGCTGCATGGGGATTGAGGCATTCAGGGGGTGTGGTGATTTTTGCTGGCACCCCCTTGGTAATGATTGATGCCGACTCTCCCAGCTCCGCCCCGGCTCTCCTCGCCCCAAAAGATCGCCTCCATATGCCCATCGCTTGCGGTCTGCCAGTGGACCAGGCCCAGCATCGATGACTTTTGCGCATCGCGAAAATCCTATGCCGTGCCAACCCCCATGATCGAGCAATTTCCCAGGTCTACCAGAATGGATTGCCAAGATGATCTCACGACCGTCGCTTGCCGCTCTCGCCAGTGATCAGTGATGAGCACATCGCCCTCTTGATCTCTGGTAAGAGACCATCACCAGCTGCAATGCAGATTCTCAAGGAGAGGGCAGCTAAATTTCTACAGGAAAGTGGATTAGTATCTGTCAATTGAGCAAGATGGAGAGGCAAATAACCATAAGCATTTTTAAGCATTTTCCTTGACGTTCTCTTACACCAATGCTTCTTCTTCCGCCTCCGCGTATTCCTCCTGTGCACTCTTTCGGCGCAAGCCATGATAGCCATGATGCCTGTCCTCTCATCCTCCTCCGCTTCCACCTCCACCTCTGCCTCCATCCACACCCCCCTTTCTTGCCCCCATCCCCTGTAACCATGTTTTGGAACCGTGGAGACCTTCTCCTTTTCGGCCTTCCCTCTGAGCCCCAATCGCCGTCCATGACGTTCCCTGCTCTGGAACCGGGGCTGGAACCAATCTCCCTCAGTACATCAGTACGGAGTCGATGGAGTCGATCCCAGATCCCACGCTTGCTTGGCTCAACCTGTCATCCTTGCGCCGGCGTCCCTGAGCGCAAGACCCACCCCTGTCAGGATGAACGTCCGTATCCACCTTTCCACCCCAAAACCATTGACATCTCTTGGACTATTTGTCCCCCATCATCCCCTCTCGCCCTCTTAGCCTTCAACCCTTTCTCGACCTCTACCGTTCCTTCTCTTCTTCTTGACATCGCTTCGGCAATTCTTTTCTCCCATAACCTTCACTTGCTGGGCAATCCTCTTTGTTAAACGCTGGTGGTGTTGTTTCCTACTTTTTTTTTTTTTTTTACATTCGCTCCTTCTATAAGCTGGAATTACACACTTGAACCACCGTCGAGTTGGATCCAGGTGCTTCTCTTCTCAACACTCCTTGAAGCCGATATTTTCGAACATTTTCAACGGTCTGGAACCATTTTTTTATTATTCCTTTCTAGCGAACACCGGTCGCCTACTTCCTTGTTATTACAAGTCTTCTCTCCCTCGACTCTATTGGTAAAGTAAAAGTCAAGATGCTTCCCAAGCACGTTCTTCTCGCCATCCTCGGCGCCCTCACCGTTGCTGAGGCTTCGGTCATCCACTACGATTCTCCTATTGCCAAGACTCTCGCCCGACGACAGAACCGAGGTGGAAGGGGAGGCAATGGAGGCGGAAACAATGGTGGCAATAACAATGCCGGCAACCAGAACAATGGCGGTAACAACAACAATGGCGGTAACAACAACGCCGGGAACAACAACCAGGCCACCTGCCTCCAGGACAATGTTATCCAAGCTGCCTCGGCCAGCACTGGCCAGGGTGATATTACGGAAGACGGCCAGGCCGCCTCTGCTACGTAGGTTTCTCTATCCCCTTATTGTGCTTGTTTCTGCCGACGCTGGTTACTAATGGAACGCAGCGATGACGCCAACTTCATCAACTTCTGCGCCGGCCAAACCCTGACAAACGGCCTACAGGTTCAGGGCGGCTCCTGCAACGGTATCGTCATGGGCAAGATCCCCGCCACCAACAGGATGATCAGCAGCATCATCCAGAACCCGCAGCCCGGCCAGACCATCCAGGAGAACCAGTCGTTCGACATTGTTGTCAACACCCAGAACCTCGCTGCCGGATCCTTCACCAACCCGCAGGAGACGTACTACTCGGCTCCTCAGGATCTCGACGGCCAGGGCCGCATCATTGGCCACACCCACGTTACCGTCCAGGACCTCGGAAACAACCTCACCCCCAATAACCCTCCCGATGCGACGCAGTTCGTCTTCTTCAAGGGTATCAACGACGCTGGCAACGGCCAGGGTATCCTCTCGGCCACGGTCACCGGTGGTCTCCCCGCCGGAAACTACCGCGTCTGCACGATGACGGGTGCTTCCAACCATCAGCCCGTCCTCATGCCTGTCGCCCAGCGTGGTGCCCAGGATGACTGCACCAAGTTTACTGTTGGTAATGCCGGGAACAACAACAACAACAACAACAACAATGGCGGCAACAACAATAACAACAACAACGGAGGCAACAACAACAACAATAACGGAGGGAACAACAACAATGGAGGCAACAACAACAACAACAACAGTGGGTCTAACGGCCAGAACGCCAACAATGGCGGGAATGCTAATGGCCAGCAGAATAATGGCAATACTCAGAACGCCGGCCAGGGCGGGGACCAGGCGACCGGCGGCGCCAACAACAACGGCGGGAACAACCGGGGCAAGTTTGGTGGGGGGTTCAGGGGCAACGGGAACAATGGCAACAATGCCAACGGTGGAAACGCCGCCGACAATGGAAACGCTGCCAATAATACTGACGGAAACAATGCCAACGCTGGCAACACCGGCAATGCTGGAAACGCTGGCAACACTGGAAACAACGCCAACAACGGAAAGCAGGGTGGTGGCTCGGGTGGTGCTCGTGCGGCAAGCGCCCTGGGAGGCATTGCCGCACCCGCGGTAGAAGAGGGCGGAAACAAGGACAGGCCCTTCTCAGTCAATGGCAACACATTCGTTAACAAAGCGGCAGCAGTGCAACGGGCGTGCGACGTTCAGAACAACCAATGCGCGGACGCGGTCAATGGCGGGAAACTTCAAGGAGTGAACATCGGCGATTGCGGTGGCCAGGTCGCGAAATGTGTTGCGGAGCTCTCATAAAAGGGACATCGATACCCTCGCCAAGAAATGGACATCAGATGAAAAGGTTCGGCGTGAAGCTTCTCGTATCACTACGGTGATATCGAGTTGACTGAACGTAGACTATACTTTTTTGGATGTCTTGTACATGACAACTTTACTCAGAGGGAGGAGATGCTCTTTTCATGTGCTGTTCTGTTTACTGTTTCTTTTCTTTTCGTTTATGCATGGTCGAGCCTTGACACCCCTGGGGCTCTACAATAGCATGGGCAAACGTGGGTATCTAATCCGCCGCCGCCCATTTTTATTTCCGTTTACTTCGTCGTTTTGCAAGCAGCCATTTCCTTCATCAATTTCCTATGTCTTTCCGTTTGAGAACCTTAATGTCCTGGTTTTTCCGACGTCGTTGTACATTTAGAAGAAGGAAGGAGGAAGGGCAGGTGGACGAGGACTACTTTGTTCTTGTCTTCTCCTGGCCTTCGAAAGGTAGATAGTCTGAGACGCCTGCTTTTTTTTGGGTGGTAAAAAAATAGGAGACATACACTTCCAGCAAAAACAGTTGATTGTTCTGGTGTTCGTCGATGTTTATGTGTATTTATGGTTGCCGTTAAGTGACATACAAATGTGATGAGGTCTTGAGATGGCTATGCGTGGTCGTGCGGGTGCGTGGAGCTGAGTGTAAGTCAGTCAAGAAGGGAACTCTCTTTGTCCAGTACCGAAGCAATGCAACATGAGTGAATATCTCATCCGTGAAGAAGATACGTATGATTCTAGAGTACGAAGTAGTGGAGGACGGGATGGTCGGATAAGCAGCAGACCTTCGCCATTCGGAGCCCTGTACCACCGTTTCGGGGCGATGGAAGACAGTTCATGCGGTGGGGACGCAACACGGACCGGGGTTTTGGAGGCGAACAGGATAAACCCCAATGAGAGATGGTCTCTCCAGTTGGACCGCTGATGTCAAAGGAAGTGTCCAGGTGGAGAATTTGACAAATACTGATTGATTTATTGTCGAACAATGCGAACTTGTAAGTATGCGCGGGCCGTATGCTGGTGTAAGTCGGCGGTTAATGAGGGGCGAGGTTTTGGTTGGATGTGAGTAGATTTCTGGTGAGACGCCGAGATGTTCTGCGCCGGGTCCTAAAAATAGGTCGGCGGATAGACGTTGATTGAAGATTGCATGGACAAATAGTTGATCTTCGCTTGCATTTAAATATCGAGTTCGAATTTCGGCGACATATGAAGTATTTTCGCTGCCAATAGAAGACTGATTGCTGTCGTTTTCTTTTCCAGTCTGAGAACTAAGGAAGCCCTCTTCCCTCGCCTCGCGTCCACTTTCCCCGGATTAACGCCTCGGCAGGGGACCTCGGCGGACGGGAGGGGTGTCCGGAAACAAAAACCCGGCTTGTAACTATGTAGAAAATTGATACAATATCTGGGATGGGGGTGTGTGTGTGCCCCTTGAGGCGTGGGGAAAGGATGGGGAGTTTCGGCGGAGTGTGGGAGGAAGGCTGGATTAATTACGAGGCAGAGGATCGGGGATTCCCCCGAGGGTTTTGGATTACGGTAAAAGCGGTTATCCCCTTTCCTCCTTCGCTTGTCTCGTGCCTCTTCAATTCTACCAGCTTACGATCGACAAGGCTGAAGCGAGGCGATCCAATTAGGAGTCCCCGGAGTACAAAGACGAGAGAGGCTGTCATGGAATCGCCTGAGCCCGCCCAGACGCGGTTATTCGCCGTGAACGGCAAGAAAGCGTCTGGATTCGGTTTGTTGTCTCGTCCGAGATACCTGTCCTCTCAGATCTCCACATCGCGGTGATGACCAGTTTCGGCACAGAGGTGAATATCCAAGATCTAGAGAGGAGTTCAGGAGCAGAAATATCTCTAGACTCTTTAGACGTGATTCCGCTGGCAATGCGGTGAACCTGAACAGCTTTCTTCTTCGGGCAAAGAAGATGAGTCCTCGGGAGTCTGATCTGTCTGATCCGGAACCTAGTCCTCCAACGCCATGCGGAGCCACGTCTAATCGGGACGGCACCATTGCGCCCAGAGTCCACGCAGCGGCTCTCTCCAGTCATGGAAGCGAACGCAGGAGAGATCCGATGGTTATCACTTCTCCGAGAGCCCATTATCACCAAGGCGATAATAGTTATAACGAGCGACCTAGGATATAAAGAGGAGAGCAGAATAATAAGGGAATGTTCTACTGTTAGAAAAGCACAGGGCAGTCGAGCAAGCCGACCGAGGTTGTTGGGCGATGGGAGCAATAACACAAGTGGGCCAGAGTAATCCAGACAGAGCCGTCTTGGTCCGCGAGCCAAGAAGATATGGGTCGACCTTCACCCTTCAGCGTTCACCACGACGTGATATTGCGATGCAGTAATTGGATGAGGACCTGCTATCCTATTAAGAAGAGCGTCACAGTCTATAGAGCAGCACGTCCAAGATGGCGAACAGCTGGGAACCACTTCAAATGAATCGGGACTCCTTGATTGAATCATCGAATATCGAAAGTTTCGGATCAGCAACAGTGAGAAGACCTCGTCCAGTGACTTGAAGTGTCGTGGTCAGCGGCAGTCTGCATATATTAGATAATGCAAGTGACCATAGGTACTGTATTAAACAAGTCATGATGGCAAGGAGATGGTTTTCTTGTCGAAATTGTGTGACTCCTTGTCAACATGAGGGCTGGCATACTTATATAATACACCTTATCAGTGAGTGTGTTGGTGAGTTCTAGCCACGGTGAGAAATGTCCATGCGAGGTGCCCTCCCTTGTCATGTAACACACCAGGCCCCGCGCTGCTTCATAGTTAGCAATCGAGATCTGTATCGACACCCCTTTCTTCCGGGCGATGAGTAGCGGCATGGCTATGGATTGTGATCCGGTAGAGTCGATTGTGCGGGAGAATACCAGAGGCGGCCCTCTGATGTAAGTGCTTACTATTAGCCCCGAGTGGAAGTAGGGTGGCGCCAACCGGGAGATGTCTATGAGGCAGTAGTTGGTGTTTCCCCCTTCAGTGGTTTCACTTCGCGAGGTAGTTCGTTTGGCAGGTAGGGTGCGTGAGAGCGAAAGGTTTCGCATCTCTGCCATGGAGTGGCTTGTGGACTCTATCCGAAGCTCCAAGATCGAAACCTATCAATCTACGGTCATCCCGTTGTTTCCTGTATCTACTCTCTTGTGAAATTAGAGCGTCATCTTGGAGAGTACTGCGGGATCGGCATCCTATGGCTGAGAGCACTAGCCTTGAGATATCAATCTGGCACAGCTCCGGAAGAAGAGGCTCCTGCTAACGAGTAGTGGTCAGTTAGGCGGAGAATATATGCATACATATAATCGTTATTCAAACTGCCACAGAAGTCCCGTACTCAATCTCTTATATATCCAGAGAAGGTGAGGCCGCCATCATGGCTCAGCCTGGTAGCGTGCAGTGCATATGAAAGCTCTGTACCTCGGTAAGCTGGGCCAAGTGGCCTGAAGGACAACAACCGTTCACGAGTATCAGTTCAAGGGGACGGCTTCAATGGCATCCATCGTACCGACTACCTTGGGTCAGTCGTAAAGATGGTACAACTTTGGGAGCTGGAGAGAATCCAGCCAATGGCCCATTTTCACCAGAGATAGCACCATGATCGAAGCTCCCACATCGCCACCGACCTCATTTGGAAGTCTTATCCGACATGAAAGACAGGTTTACTCGAGCATTGAGCAGCGGAGAAGATTAGACGTAAGACGAAATACCGCCCGCGTCCTCGAAAGGGATGGGGAATTTCCTGCCGATAACTCTCCCTGGATCTGGTTGACCGCCTCTAAGTTTATCGTGGGGGACCAAAGGAAACAGTAGGAATACTCGGGGTTGATTTTCTTTCTTAGAATAAAGAAGAAGAAAGGAAAAGACCCGGGATTTGGTTCCAGCTCCCATAGGCCTCAACGAGCATCAATATCAATATCAATGAAAACATTCGCTCGGTGTTGCAGGGCGGTAGTTGCGGTGAATGGACATCATTTTCCCGCAAACTCGAACCATCTTTCGTTGTTACTCAACATTCAACATGCTCCAGACTATCCATCCCGCGATAGATGGGATAGATCCCTGTTTTCAAGGCTGTAAAGCATGATATCTTCGCTGAGGCATCGGGTGAGGTTAGCCAAGGTTGTGTGAGAAGATGACAATTGTGGTCGGAGAAGTTGTCCTCCGATGGCCGGCCTCATTCAATGCAAGTTTGCTTCAAATTGTTTGTACCCCCGCCCCCACCATCCCAAATGCAATTGTGTGGCCATTTTGCCTCTAGGATCAACCAACCCGATCGAGTCTTTTTTAATTCTCATGAAATTTTGACGACGCTTCTTCTGACTCACCAGAAAACGAAAAAAGAGCATTTTCAGGGGTCCTTTTCGGTATTTTACTTTCGTTCGTTCCTGGATCTGATTTCGAATTGGGACGCTCTCTCTGTTCATTCCAACTCTCCACATACACAATTACTCCCGAACCGAACCGGACGAGATGGCGACTCAATTTCCCACCAAAAAGTGCGGTACGTTCTCCTCCAATTTCGCCTCTAAGAATTGGGAATTGCCCCGGACTAACGCTCCCCGCGATATAGGTGTCCTCGGCTGCACTGGCTCCGTCGGCCAGCGCTTCATCCTCCTCCTCTCGAAACACCCCTACCTCAAGCTCCACGCCCTCGGCGCCTCCTCACGGTCCGCCGGCAAGAAATACAAGGATGCCGTGCGGTGGAAGCAAGCCTCGCCCATCGGCGACGCGGGCGAGATCGTCGTGAGGGAGTGCAAGGCCTCCGAGTTTGCTGATTGCGACGTCATTTTCAGCGGTCTAGACTCGGACGTCGCCGGCGAGATAGGTACGGGGAAAAGAAAATCACCGTCCCCACCTTCTATATATCGTTCTAAAACTCCTAAGAACGCAACTTTTCACTAACACAATCCCCCTTGGACAGAAACCGAATTCCAAAACGCCGGCCTCGCCGTCTTCTCCAACTCCAAAAACCACCGCCAAGACCCCGACGTCCCCCTCGTCATCCCCACCGTCAACCTCAACCACCTCGACCTCATCCCCCACCAGCGCAAGACCCGCTCCCTCACCAAAGGCCTCCTCGTCTGCAACTCCAACTGCGCCGTGGTAGGCGTAGCCGTCCCCTTCGCCGCCCTTCAAGCCGCCTTCGGTCCCATCGACTTCGCCTCTGTCGTCACCATGCAGGCCGTCTCCGGAGCCGGGTACCCGGGCGTCAGCTCCATGGACATCCTCGACAACGTTGTGCCCTTTATTTCGGGCGAGGAGGATAAGCTCGAGAACGAGGCGCGCAAGATCTTGGGTACGTTGTCGGGTGACGCGACGGTGTTGGAGGAGCAGAGGGATTTGCGGATTTCGGCTGCGTGTAATCGTGTGGCTGTCATGGATGGCCACACGGCTTGCGTCTCGCTCAAGTTTGTTAGGCAGCCGCCGCCGTCGCCGGAGGAGTGTGTTGAGGTGCTGAGGAAGTATACTTCGGAGGCGAATGCGCTGGGGTGTCCGTCGGCGCCGAACCCGCCTATTAGGGTGTTTGATGAGCCGGATAGGCCGCAGCCTAGGTTGGATAGGGAGCTGGAGAATGGGTATGCGGTTAGTGTGGGGAGGGTGAGGGGGGATGAGGCTGGGATTTTTGATCTCAAGTTTGTGTCCCTGAGTCACAACAGTAAGTTTTTTTGTCTTTTATTTTTATTTTTATTTCTTCTCTTTTCTTCGTCACTTCTGAAGGCCAAACGGATCTTGCCATCATGAGGTTGTTCATGGATTTCGAGTAAAGAGCTAACATTGGAATCGTAGCCGTTATCGGAGCCGCTGGCGGATCTATTGTCAACGCGGAAGCTGCCATTCTCAAGGGCTATATTCAGTGAAAGATTCAGAGATCGAAGGATATTGATTGTAAAAGTATCAACCACAACAACCTACACCGCTTGGCATGCGTTTCTATTTCCACCCATTTGATCCATCTCTGGGCGCAAATCTTAACCGAGACAAAAACAAGAGGGCTCAAGAATAAGCCGTTATGTATCTAATCTACTTCAACAAGCCATATACTTGCACTTGCTACTCTTATATCAATTATATCAGCCATTGTGCTCTTGGCATCGGACTTCAACGACTTGTTTCGCGTCAATCGTGTTTCGTTTCGTTCTTTCTAGGTATCCCGAAGAGGCGAGCTTATGAAGAAAAACTCCACAGATCCCCAGCCCTCATGCAACTCATCGGTTTTCCCAATTTATTTGATGTCTTGGCGAAGAATGTTGGTGGGGATGGAGTAGGGCTGAAAGACAGCCGCCGCTGGGAGGCTGTCGATATTGGTCCCTCTCACTCGTCCCTGTACATACAGCCTATTCAATGTGCATCGAGACAGAGGAGGCAAACAGGCAGGTGAGGGAGAAGCAAATGGCAGATCAGCTCCTGATTTTTTTCTTCTCTTTTCTTTCTGCCAACAATACCGCTCGGTCTCGCCGCTACTTGGTGTATAAAAGTGACATCACCAAGCAAAGCACACCCACGGCACAATCACCACCCTCGTCCCTGTCAACACGCCATCACGCATTTAGATGTCGTCGAAGCTGGACCGCGTTGAGTCTGCGACGTAAACATCTGAGCAACAAACTAATCTAATAATAGAGCCCCATCTGAAGATCTCGAGAGAAAACGTCGATGACGTTCGCAGCAGGAGCAGGTACCTCATACGAAGTACCAAAAAGGTGATGGGTAGATCACGTGAGGGTGGTCACTGAGCGTCTAAACGCCGTCCCGTGTTAAACTTCAGCGTCCTGACGCCCAGCTTCAGAGCGTAATGGAGCCTGACGCGTCAGCACAAAAAGCGTTTTGCCTCCCCCTTCTTTGCCCCAATTGCCATCCCTTCCAAAGTTGGTCGGTAGTCGGAGGTTTATAGCCTGATGAGCCTAGCAAGCCCGCTAACTACGAAACGAGTAAAAAAAGATGATGAGATATGGATGCTCGGTCCATCATTCGGCGACCAGGGTGTTCAGTCAAGTTTATATCTGCAGGTGGGAAGTGGAGAGCGTGTGGACTGACCGGGGCATGTCGGTACCTTACATTAAATCGTCGAAAAGGGAGTTTGGATGGGATGTAACTGGAAACTGCCTTACCTTTTTTCCTTCTTCTCGTTTTTATCGGGAAATTAAATTGCGAGGCAAGGGAGAAAAAAGAGCGTGAATTCCAACAGGTAGATTTTCCGGTTTTCTCAAACAGTCTCGCCTCCAGAAACCGTATTAGCGGTCTGCCATGTCTTGATCAACTCTCACCCGTCAGTTGATGCAACCATTAAAACTAGGGGAGCCCGTATTCATGAGTGTGAAGTACTGGATACCTATGACTCTGGTCGCACTTATCTTAGGTGGGTGAAATGGATAGGGAATATTAGCTAGCGAGTTTCGTCTTGGGGGTTGAGTATGAAGTAGATATACTTGTCCTTTCCTCCCACTTCTTAGCCCCTTGATATCTTGCCCCATTAATCTGTTCGTGTTGTAAAAAAAGACCTGAGAGGCAAGTCATCATTAATTTCAGTGAGCCTGCGCTCATATCCATTAATTGCTGATAACCTGGTAACGGCCAATCCACAAATAACTACTCCTTCATTTACGAGTTGAGGCTGTGTCTGGACTGTGGACGGATCTGAATTGATGTTTTCATCTTGGCCCCTTTCAACATCAAGAGTCCCGCCTATTCTGTCGTGTTGTGTCCGTTGGATCAGATCAGGATGAATGGTGGTGAAATGCATATCGCCAGGCATTTTACTATTGCCAGTGCCACCTGCATGTACTGATACGCCGGTTCGGAGAGGATGGCAAGAGCAAGATAAAGACTCCCCGTGATTGAAGTGTGTGGTTCTTTGGTGGATACTGAAATGTGCGGAGTACTTCGTACTTGTACCCTCGACGGCGGCCTCCCATTTCTTGTCTCACGTTCTGTAGGTGTTTTAAAACTTGCTCCCCTTGCCCGCTCTTCTCACTCGTGAGTTCGAGCAATGGACCAGACGATTACCTCGAGCCTAGTCTTACACTGAGGCTTTTTCTCGTCTGACTAGCTAAATCCAGTAGATGCGAGACGAGACCTTTAACCTTATACGCCCCGTAGCCGACTTCTCTCGTTTTGACTTTTTCTAACATCTTCGAACAGAAAACGGATTCCACACATGTTGTCACTTGGCCACCATCCGTCCATCCTCAGTACATGTCTACTTCGAAGCGCGGGTTCAGATTGTTACGGTGCGGCCTATGGGGCTGTGCGGATGACAAGACTTTCGCTGATCGACCAATTGTTGCTTCTTGCCTCCACTTTTGCTCGTCGGCACTGCGCCTACGGACCCCCGGTCTTTGGATGGGCCTGGCTGGCCCATTCTCTTCTGAGTCTGCGGGTTGGTGCTTCGGCTAGGGAACTTGGATGTGTGGGAGCGACCGTGAGAAAATGAGAGAGCGAGAGAGAGATACTTCGTAGAGAGAGCAGAAGACTTGGCAATCGTATTTCCCCTCTCGACTTGACTCCTGATTGATATCATTGATCCTTCTCATTCTCCATCTCCTTCCCCCATCACCCATCACGGAAACCACCCCTGTCCATCCTCTCCTCGGTGGCTCCCATCGTCACCCTACCATTTCAACATTTCGTGTGGTTTAGTCAGGAAAAGGGAGCATGCCGCAAGTAGACTAGCCCCCCTCGCCAATCGTGGGTCCGTCCGTTCCTCCATTGTGGGTTTTGTGTGTGAGCTTGAGAGTGTGTGCCAGTGTGGGTGGCTCCTCTCTCCTCCCCTCACCCCCAAACCAAAAGAAACCCGGCCCATCAACTTTCATGGGCCCGAAAAGCTGATTCGAACTGGGCCACCTTTTGGGACGGCTTCTTCTCCCTACCAGTCGTTTCATCCTGTTGTTTCTTTTACTCACACCACAAACCAGTCTAGCATATCGACAAGACCAAACCAATCTTTCGCAACATCCGCCCTTTTTTGTCCAGTACAATTCCTGAAAATTTACCATAATTTCATTTCGTCCCTTTGTTCCCTTCTTTTGATCATCGGGAATCATTCTCTTTTTCTCTCTTTTTAGTTATTTATTTATTTCCCCCTTTGGACACACCGAGAACGAATAAACCAGGATCAAATCCAGCCGAAAGCGACCGAATTCCCTCATTCTCTCCGGTCGGCTTCTCGTTAATCTAGCCATCGTGAAATCCTACCCGACGACTCCTTTTCCTCGATCGATCGAGGGAGTAATTCCACTCCCGCCGACGAAAAACGAGAAGGAAAAGAAAAAGATCAAATATCTTGATCGCTATACCGAACTCCCGGATTCAATCGATTTAACCTCCCCCCCTAAAATCAATCTAAGATGGATTCACCGCCGTCGAACAACCCGAACCACCCCTCGAACCAACTCCACGATGCCGCCTACCCTATGTCCGACTACCAACCCTCCAACATAAATCCCCAACAGCACACGCCAGGCCGACCAAATCAAGGGTCAGGAAACAATGGAGAGACAAGCGCAAAATACACAGAGATCGCGACACCGGCGTTAGCCCTCACATCCGGCCAGGCCTCATCGTCATGGCACACCGCCGGCCCTTCCCACCTCGATACCTCCCTCGACCCTCCTCCCTCCTACGAACAATCACAATCCCAATCGCAATCCCGCCCTTCCACATCTAACCAACCGTCCGCCGCCTCCAACCTCTCGATACCGCCGCCACTACCTCCCCCTTCTTCGATAGCCACTCCCAACTCACCGAACGCACCGAGCCTAAGTAGCACGTCGCCAGTACGACCCGGTGCGGCATACCATCCGGGGACGAGACCACCACCTGCAGGAGTACCGAACTATCCTCCTCCTAATCCATCTACGAGCAACACACCAGCCGGCCCTTCTTCAGGGAACGGACCGATTTACGGCGCGATGCCCGGAATAGGATACCAAAAGCAGGATATCGCCGTGCATCAATCGAGGTTAAACAGGCTACGGAGGAGATCGTGTTACATCACGCTGGTGCTCATCGGCATTTTCATCCTGGCAGTCTTCGTCGGCCTCATGATTGGGTTTAGGGATAAGCTGGACGACAACAACGATTCACCCAAGAAACCCCAGCAGCAGTCGAAAGTGCCGAATCCAGCGGATAACAGCGTTGACGATGATTTCCCGTTGTGGCAGACGGGCTGGGATGAGATTGAGATTATTGAAGGCCATGGGAGTGAATAAAAATAGAGTCGATGTCGATACGTCGGACATACATCCTACGTTCTTGAGATTTCCGATATTGGACACCGCCATAGGGCTGGTAACCGGTTAATATGGCGGGGGAGCGGGCTATTCCCTTATTGCTGGGGGACATCGATTGGGGATTTATTCATTTGGACGACGGCACTCGATATTGGGCGGCTCTATTTGGGGGTTGGAGGGTTCATGATATCTCAGCGTGGCTTGGGGATCTGAGCGTTTTTTTGCCCTCTTTGCCTTAGCGTGAGAATTTCACCAGAGCTTTTGACTATGGATGGCATTCATGTCGCTCGTTCAACGAGGGAGTTATGATCGTCCTTATTCGAATTATCGGACTCAGAATGAAGTTACTGTGGAACTTCCTCCCCTATTTTCCGACCGCCTCATGACCGCCCAGCC
>SJVG01000495.1:0-28189 GCA_034774675.1 Scedosporium minutisporum
GGGAGGGAGTGTTGGAGGAGCATTGTGGGCGGGCGGCGGAGCGGAGCGGGAGCGGAGGTTAGGTTTTCGTTTCTGTAGCCCGGGGAGGGGACCTGAGCGGAGGAAGGGAGCTCCAGACTGGAGATGGAGACTATCGGCGATAGATGAAGATGTCGAGGTCGGTCGCGGCTCGAGGCCCGAGGCTCGCGCTGACGGGAGCGCAGTCGAGGTCGTTGATCAATGTTGTCGAGGCGATAAGGATTGGGGGGTGTTGGAACCCAAGATCGAGGGTCGTCGACTCCGATTGAGGGATAGCAATGATCGGATCGCAAGACTTCGAGATCCAGGGTGAGCTGGACAGACGTGGCGACCAAGCGAGATTGTTCCCGGTCTCCAATATCGTCAAGCGACACAGGCACCACAGGCAATCCAAGTTCGATGCCAAAATCCAAAACACGAATTTTATCCCCACAAGCCGTAAATATCCATGTAAAGAAACGTAGATCAAAATTAAAAGAAAGAAAAAGCGCTCGCGTCAAAATTTCAATGCAATGCAATGTAGAAAAAGATGATGCTTTTATTGGTAGTCGCCGTGACGATATTAGGAATTAGGGATTAACAAAAAAGGAAGGAATCACCAACTCGAAGATTCTTCAGTGAGAAAGGCTCAACCTCTTGACTTCGTGCTTCGTTGCAAAAGAATCAAAATACGGGAAGAAAAGGTGCTTCCAAGTCTTGGCGATGCATGGCAGCTCCGCTTCTCATCAATGCATCCTTCACGCCAATGTCTTGGCATGGGCAGCCGCACCGCACTTGGAATTTCATCTCGACAAGGACCGACTGGGAGTGAAGCGATGTACTCTGGAGATATGAGAGTGGGAGAGTGAGGGGGAGAGGAGAGAAGGAAACGACTGGGGTGGTTTGAAGCTGTTTTTGGTCACCGGCCGCCCGCGTGGGCAGGAAACGCCGCGGTGGGCGCAAATTGGCACCGACAGCTTGCCAGCAATGTCCGAGGTGTTCTTGGAGATGGAATGGCGATGTCGCTTAAGAGGTACCCAAGGACCAACGGGATCATTGATGGATAACCTGGGCCCTGGACCCGGACCCGGACGAGAGATCTAAAAGGGAGGAAGCTAAACTTTGACGGGCGTAGCTCAAGATTAGCTCCCCCAGTGTCACCGAAGACCAAAGAGGGGAGGAAAGATTGGTCAACCCGCGAGATTTAGTTTGCTGTCAAAGATTAGAGAGAAGAGCGATTCCAGACATCACCCATCACCGTCACGTCGCAGGCATCGCAGCCAATGCAGAAGCCAAGTAAAACGCTCGGGCTTGGCTGGCTCCTGGCTTCTTGGCTCAGCTGTTTGTTCTTGGCTGTCGGCTGCTCGCTGTGTTGTTGGCACATTTGGCTTGGCCCAGCCATCAAACTTGAGGCCAGGCCGAATTCCCTCATCTCTCTTCTTGCTCTCCCTTCTTGCTCTCCCATTTCACGTCTCACAACAGGATACTTCAGATTTTCAAGCTGACCGCGTCCATGATCTTCTTTGCAGATTGATGCAAAGGTTCGTGGTCATTTGCGTCCGAATAAGCTCCAACGCACGACAGTAGCGCGCCATCGATGAAATATTCACTAATAGCGCAATATAACCCCCATGACCCCCACTCATCCCAACTCGTGATGTCCAATGTTTGGTGCCACTCCTTCCCCATCGAGGCATCTCGAGATGATCTCTCGGCGCAGCCACCGTCACAAAATGGAATCAAGAATCGAGTCTTTTGGATGGAATATAAAACAATAGAGCCTTTGGCGAGTACTTCCGTGTGCTGATCTGCCGTGATCCCGGTCTTGGCCTTGGTCTTGGCGCACCTGTTCCTGCACCCTCAGGAATGCCATCACCTCGAATATTACGTCCGAAAGCTCGAAGCAGACACGCATCAGCCAGCCGCGTGAGTGAGCACGAACACGGGGCGGACTTTGCACATCGAAGTAAACTACACTGCCCTCCCTCGACCTCAACGGTGCTGCCACTACTTCGTACGAACAGGTGTAACCCTATATTTACTCGGGCTTTCCCGCAGGGACCATCCTTACCAAAGGCTTCCGCTGCTGGACGACAAAGTTGCGTAGATTTGGATTGATCCAGATATCTCCTCTCCATCCTTGATATCAAGTAATACTAGCACAACCAGGCGAGAATGCCATGTCAATGGCATGTTGTTCCATTCTCTTCCATCCAACCCTTCATGCTGGTGTAACGGCGCCGTATTCTCGGCCAAACATATGAGAAGATTTCTCCTCCCTTGCACAGGAAGCATACCGTATCAAGACGACGATGTCGATCTCGTGGCCCCCTTACGTCGACGACCCCAAAAGCTAAGATAAAGACCCTACACCACGCCAGCAGTATATTTATTCCGCCTTGCCTCCAGGGGAAAAAGAAGTTATTATTGATACATCATAGGATTACAAGAGATTGGGATTGTTGCATTCACGGATGACCACGTCGTCCAAGGCTCAGTTCAGTCCCTCTCTCGTGGCTCACGGATCGGGGTTTCATCAAGTTGATATCCGAGCACATCTACTTGTGCCATGATATTCTATGTCGAGTTTATATATATTCCTTTCTCGTCCATCTTTAAGTCTGGAAGACATCGTGGGCCTTTTCCTACATCATTCTTTCTATCATCCAGGAATTCCCGCTTCATAAAGCCAAGCTTTTCTCCATCTTTTCTCCATCTCCTTGACTTTTGCCGGACTATGGCTGCTCCGAACTACCCATACGCGTGGTTCGCTCTCGAATTTCCGCCTCCTGTATATTAATATGTCCCTCTTTGGAGCCTCGAAGACCCTGGAGATGGCTTCGGAGACCGGCAAGGTAATTCCACAAGAGCTTCAAATCTCCATGCCAAATTCTCTCTAGACATGATCGTGATTCCGACGGTCACGGTCCGGGACCTCGTGTCCTAGATAGAAAGGCAGAGAAGAGAGGATATACCCCGGGATGTTCTAAATGGGAGATACCTCGTTGCATTTTCTTCTTTCAATACATGATTCGCACTCTCCGCCTACCATACGTTAGCCCGTGCACGGTCTCGTTTGAATGCCTGGTCGAGGAAGGTGAGAAATAGAAACATGTACCGTACTAAGTATAGGAGAGTACTTTTTTGACCATGGAACCATTCCCCTTTTCTGGATGGTGCAGTAAGTGAGCCCGTCCGGGAGGAATCCGTGGGAGCGCTCGGAAAGATCATCACCAGCGGGGGCTACTATTCCTAGGTATCTTAACGACCACGGAATGATCCATTATTGCCATTGATTTGCTATTGGTCGCAGAAGTGGGTTGAAGTTGCGGTGCGATGACATCGCGAGGCCGGCAGAGACGACCCGTCTCCAGGTTTGAAGGGGTCTTCTTGCGGTCTTCTTGAATGGCATTTCGTCTAATGTTTTGGGGCTATTGACTCCGTTTACTTATATCTATGGGAGCCACCCCGAATGTTTACTTAGCGTGTGGAATACCAGAGTAGTTTTCTCTCACCGGATATACCACTTGGCCTTGACAGCGAGGCCGAACCCCCCCGCCCCGGCATTAGGGATCAAGAAACAACGGAGCGAAGCAAGGAACTACTCCACCTTTGATCTTCCTATTTCATTTAGTATTTCTGTGTATTTTGTAGGAAAGAGAAGAAGAAAAGAGCTGCAGCATATGCCGTAGTTCCATCGCGAGATGGTCGAGCCTCGAGGCGGCGTCTCTCGATATTCAGCTTCAAGTTCCGGAAAGACTTTTGTTGTAAGAGAGAGGTGCCCTATTGGGGTAGCCAAAGACGTTAGTCCATTTCTCAATATTTTAGGCCGCCGGTTTCCTCCATTGAGGACCACGATGACGAGGAACCATTCCCCAAACCAGGGGTTATCAGATCTAGACAACAAACATGATACCAAATACGCCATAACGAAATATAGAGAGCAAATATAAATGATTTCCTTGGAAGACACATACTGTTAGCCTCTCTCCATCCAGATCCACCACAAGAAAAGAAAAAGGAAAAAGCGGCACGCCCCTGGGTTCGAACCAACTGCCTCCACGAACTCCTTCCAATCCCAGGATCTCGGGGCTACAGCCCCCAGAAAACAACCAAAAGATACTGAGTCCAAAAAAAGAGAAGCGGTAATGAAAACTCCAGAATTAGTATCGGACGAGGATTAAAAAATAAAAATAAAAAAATAATTTCAAGTACTCCTGGAGGAGGATCGTTACTCCTTGACCCCCGGTCATGACTCTGGCCATTGAGCGCCCCCGAGCCGTTACCGCTAGGCTAGGCTCACGGTTGCATTGCTGCTTGAGCTGCTCGGTTGGAAGTGCTGGCCGAAAAGTTCCTTATACGTCTTATTCCTGTGGCCTTTTGCCGGGGGAGTGAGGAGGAAGGAGCTTTGGGGTCGATATCTTGCTCCTGCCTCGTTGGGATTCGTCATTTCTGGACTGCGAGGCTGGAAGGTTTGGCATTACGGGGTATAACTCGACAAGGCTAGGAATCTAGAATCTTGGGAGTGAGCTTTATGGGACCGGGAAAACGGAGGCGATGGCGTGCCCTAGAAAATTCTGTCGCCGGTGTCATGTTGGCCTGGTTGAGCAATGCGATCCTCGATGACCATCACGGCATCCCGATCACTTATTGTGCTACTAGGCCTGAAGAGAGAAGCAACAGAGTCCATATCCTATGCTCTTCTTTAGATTTTCATTTAGAGGTGCGGATATCTTCATTATTCGGGATGGTCGCCGTTAGCTATCTACATGGTAAGACGCAGAACCGTTGGCGTCGTCCAAAGCCTCATCCTAAGGGCTCAGTCACGAAAGCTTCACGCAGAGGAAAGAGGTATATCACTTGATAGAGCATACCGAGGTATTCAAGTGGTTTTCAATCCAGCGACTAAAGCCGGCCCTCGGCCTCCGACAAGCTTCTCTCATGCCGTCTCCCATTCATCTAACCTTCAATAAACCCTCTTTCCCCATACCGGATAGCATTCGCCTCCTTTCTTCCTCACCAACAACCCATCACATAAGTCCCTGGCAAGACCTTACTGACCTCTTACCCATCTCACGGAAACCATCCCGCCACCATCGAGAGGTCACCCACTTACCTCACCCAGCTCCCCACGCGCCAACGTACCAAGATCCAAGATCTAGTCGGTAGGCATCAACTCCCCACCCGAAAAGGTTCCCGGTCCCCCACAGTTTCCGCACCTCTTTTCCTGCCATTTGAAAAAAAAAGTAGGGCGGCTATCCGCTTGGCGTTTGCAGTCGCTCACACAGAAGAAGAATAAAGAGCTGAAAAAAGGCCGACGCAGAAGCTCGGTCATACTGCGGGCAAACGGAGAGAAGAGAAGCTGTCAGGTGAGCATGGCCTCGTGGCCCTTTTCGATGGATGAGGCTTCTTGCTTTGAGAATTTCATCGGACCTGAGCGGGAGACGTGCTTGGCCAAGAAATGCGTGGTTCGCTCACCTGTGGCGGGTGACTGGGACGCAAGAAGGAGAAAAGGGAAAGAGACTTGGAACGGAGCTGCAGAAAACCCGGTAAACTCCCGTGGAAGAGAGGGCTGGAGGGACTCTAGAGAAAAGTTGCCCCGTTTTACGGTGAGGAAGAAACTAACATCTACCCTTGTGTGTTTTTACATGTCTACGAACCATTGCCTTCAAGGAAGCGTCACCTTAGCTGTTGGAAATGTAAAGGCAAGCGCCCTATCGCAAGCAAGCTGCAGGATGGCATCTCCAAACACCTAGTGTCGGGCTAACGCATGGGATGCTCGTAGGCAGAAACGGAGAGAAAGAGATTTACGAAACGCCTGGTGCATGCTTCAAGCCAATCTACTGCATCCCACGTCCCGAACCTCTCATGATCTCAAGCAATAAAAGCATCCCGTGAACACCCTGCAAGATGCAAGCTCATGCACTGAGAGAACAGATTCAAGTCCCCTCTCCCCTCAAGTGGCGAAAAGGCAAACCCAAGAAAGAAAGAGGAAACAGAATCACCATCACCAGACCAAAGCCAGAGAACTCCTGCATGACGCCGTCGGTTTCTCCTCATGCTCACGCCCCCCCCATCCGCTTGTTTTGAAATATGCAGTCTCCAGAAACACCATTCTCACTCTGACAGGTTCGTTTGGATCCGGAGAAGACGCAGAAGAAGAACGGGAAGAGGGGATCTAGGTAGACAGACAGGTGGAGAAAGGAAGAAGAATTAAGATTTTCTAGCATGGTCTAACACCTTCATCCTTTGATCCTCCCTATCCCTTAAACAAAAGGGGACCTTGGGCAAAAGGTCAAGAAATTAAGCTTCTTTGGAAGTTCAAGTCGTGGATAGCAGATTTTGATGTTTCTACTCTGTTCCTAAACTCCTCGAGAAGCTTTCTCCAGGGTCTGAACACCGCGTTTCTAGTGAACACTTTTTGGCTTCAGTTAGAGGAATGCTTCTCTGGCTCTCTCTCCTTGCACCTAGGTTTGAGTCTTAGGGCAGATAGTAGACTGAGCAGTTAGAGTAGTAGCTTCTTCTTCAAAACACCCGTCTTCATGGAGGAGCCGCTATCTTCGTTGTGCCCATCAGTCTTTGAAAGGACTTGATGACTGACACCAAGATCAGCGCTTGCATGATTCTGTTTTTCCCCTCGTCACTACTTCCCAACACTTATCTCCTAACATCTACATCTCCGTAGACAGAGGGGGCAAAAAGACGACGGAGGGAGAAGTCAGGTCCTCGCATCTCTCGATGGACAGGACCCAAGAGACCACATGGAAGTCCAACCCGAATTCCGTTGGACAGCACTAGGAAACAGAAGCCAAGCATCATGATCAGCTCGCTTGACCCCTCCTTCCTGGCCAACCGACTCATGAGACTTGCCCCTCCGCTTGGTTCGAGCTTGTCAGACAGACTCCAGCTGTTTCCCTCGCCACCGGATGATCGGTCGAGGACACATCGTATTGAGCCGAAGAAAGCCAGCGCAATCAAACCTGCCTCAATAGATCCCCTCCATCTAAACAGCTTCGCAGAGCATAGCAACTTCACCTGCGATACGACACCCCTTCTCGTAATCCCACATCGCGTCGTCGTAGGTCCGTATTGTCACTAGACACACAAACACGTCTCCATCGCATAGACATCTCAATCTCCCGTATAAGACTATCTTGTCTCGTTCCCCTGATGATTTCAAAAACACGCAGAGTAGCATCGCGGACAAATCCAATACCCGAAAGACCATCTCATCTCGCCGGTTCCAAAGCCCTTAAACAAGGTACGCACCTTTTCCCTTTGGTGAGCCCGGATAGACTCGAACACCCTCGTGTGAATCACATTAAGATGAATATCGCTCCCAAGAAACAAGAAAAAGAAAGTCAATTACGACCTTGGGTCTGGGCCTCGCCCCTCTCTCTGTCGAGTCTGAACACTGCTTCCTCGATTCACTCCCCCTCTCGAGCATCTACTCAATGCTTATCGATGCCCCCCTTTAAGCGGGGACCTTAGGAGCTCCCCATCAGACCCAAATAGGATATATCACGTACACTAGAAAAAGAAAATCCCGGGTCTCTTTGCTGGTTTCACCATACCAGACTCAGCAGGATGGGGAGAGGGGCGATGGGAACAAGGGGGGTTCAGTTGAACAAAGGATACGTCTCAGTGCTGCAAGTAATTAAACTGAGGGGCAATAGGGTAGACGAAAGATAAGAGAGACAAGTAGGAGTAGACCTTGTCTGAGACCTGGGGCGAGGGGAAGGAGGAGGATCAGGAAAAGAGAAACCCGTTCCTGGAGAGACAGGGATTATCGAGGACCGGTGCGGGCCATGGTGAGGACAAAGTGCGTCATATGTCCGAGCTTGGGCGGAGCAGGTTTCTGATGCCAAATATGTGAGTGTGAGTGTGTGAGAGGATTCGCTCGAGTCCTACCCAGAAAGGCGTAGCTGCGAATAGGTAAGTGTGAACTTGGGGGGGGGAGTGTAGTGTCGATCAAGCCCAGCTTTCGGAAGGCGTCAAGGCCGGAGCGTCGCAGAGCCAAGCTCGACCGGTGCTCCGAGAGGAACGGCTGCGGGGAATATCGATTTCCAAAGCACGTAAGTGAGCTTGCCAAGTTGTGCTCTCTTTGCTTTCTGGGCTTTTACAGGTTTGCCTTGGAGACCTCCAATATTTCCACCTTTCGTATTTGCGGTCGTATTCTTTCTGGAGCCGCTTCGAATCCGCCGCGAAACCAACAGGACTCGGAATGGCGAAAGAGGGGAGAAAAAAACAAGCAACGAAAAGACTCTCAGGCGATTCCAGATGCTTCAATGACATTCCTGTCATGAACACCGATCCTGATGCTCACTCTTCCGAGGTCTAATTGCTGACCACTCGAGTCCAATGCCAATGCAGGAGAATAGAAAAAGAAAAGGAAGATCCAACGACACTAAGTAGCAGCAATACAACGTCAATGGCCTCGAAATAAGAAACGAGAAGGAGTCGAAATGAAAAGAAGAAAGGGAAAAAAAGAAAGGCGCCGCCAATGGTTCTCAAGGTAAAACAAGCCCGCAACCACCAAAATGCACACCACCACAGACCGCAGACAACCTCACTCCATCGTCAATGCCGTAAAAATGGCCAGGCCAAGAGCACATCATGGAAACGCCGTCTATGCAACCACAGTGACCAATGCAACATACCGAGAAAATGCACTGCGACTTCGTACGAAGTACACTAAAACCGCCTGCTCCTCCATAGCGTTAGCGGGCTAAAAATGACAATCGCAAGGCTCTTTGCTTCTTCGCGCCATTGCTTTTCTTCCAAATTCAGCCGAAATCGCATGTTAGCGCTCAACAAAACAAACAACTTGCAACTTGCTTTTCCCACGTCTTTCCTAACCCCCGACTGCCGCGCTTGTTAGTGACTAGGTAGGAAGTGCACTAGGCAAGTGCACTGTCGGTCCCCGTGAGTAGAGTCGAGCGGAGTAGAGCAGATCATGCTCTCAAGACTCACGCCTCGGCAGTCTCCAGAGCACACGCCCCCTCCCTTCTCTCTCCCTCCCCCAAGAAGCAGCAGACTGCAGTGTCCTGTACTTCTCTGGCCCTTTGGCAAGGCTGGTTCCCATATTCACTCCCCACGAACTACTTTGTACACTACCGGGTGCGGGCGGGCGATCCTCCCACCCCCACTCCACCTGCACCTGTACTACTTCGTACTAGCCCATCTTTTCATTTCCCCACTGTTCTTCTTTCGTCTGCTCTCGATTGCTCAATGAGCATGTCCAGTGTGTCGTCAGCTGAAACCTATTCCCATTGTAGAGATCGCTAAAATCGAGAAGAATAGTTGCTAAAAGTACCACCTGATTGGCACAGGTCCAAGAGGGGAGATTAAGAAAATTCCCGACAGGCTCGGGACCGAACCCAAGGATATCGAGCGAATGCGCATACTGGCTAGGGTCTCACGTTCGTCGATGCCGTAATTGTCCAGGGTTGACGACAGGCTATTCCGACTGCTTTGAACCGTGATAACCGTGATGCGCAATGTCGATTGCCAGGTGAGGGTTCCGGGTCTCGTTCGCGTACATAACCCGGACTGCAAACACCCTCCTCAGACGTTCGCAGCCCGGTACGACCAACCCGAGAATTCACTGAGGTGACCTCACCTCATTATAGGCCATCCGTTCATCTTCACCCCAGGGAGTGTGTCGAGTAGACTGCTCGTATCACCTTACTTCTTCTCTGGCTCCGCAACCACCTTTTCCTTGCATCTCTTTCATTTTTCTTCCTCGTATGGATCTCGCTTGTCGCACTTCGTAGCTCAGTTCGCATGCACTCGTCTTGCTCAAGTCTACCAACTAGTAGCAGTGGCTACTGAGATGGTGTAGGAAGGCCAAGCTTCGATGTGTACTTCTGCTTACCAACATCAACACCGGCCGGGGTGTAGCTGTTTCCATCTCTTATCTTCGCTCTCCTTGTCTCTTTTGTTGCCAGGGGTTCCTGGACACTTGAACGCGGTCTTTACTTATCGCGGTTTAGTCAATGAGCTGATCCACGGCCAGCCCTTCGTATCCGCGATTATCTGCTAGATTCCTTCTCCCGCTGGGTAAGGTTGTGTAACTCTCATATCCTTCTCCAAGGCTGTCAAGAGCAAACGGGAGAGAAAAGAATATAGTAGGGATCGGTGAGCTGAGCCTCATTGACGCATGTTTGGCTTGCCACATGGAATAATGCCGACGGAATGGGCCCGAATACCCAGCCAAAGACTGCCGAGCTCCCGAGTGGAACGCGAGAGCCGAGTCGTCCTGGACTGGACAGAATCCAGAGGGATGGGTGCTGCTGAAGTCTACCTTTCTCATCTCAAAATTGGGTGCTGGCGTAGGAACGAGACACCAGATGGGTTCCTGAAGAAAATAAGATTGGCTGGCACCCCCGTCTAATGTCTCTGAACACGGTGCATCTGAAGAATGCGCCACCTTTTCCCGTGCGACGCACATGCTGAGCTCATTGAAGGAGGTAACTTGTACTGGATCCATGAATGGTGTGGTGGTGTGCCTCACATTTGTGTGCCCAGATTTTCGATGCTCATTTGAGCAACACCAGAGAGGACATTGTCCGTGGGTACTTCGTTACGCGAACTCCCGCAACCATTCCAAGATAATCAAGTTACCTGCCATTCATCCGATCCTTGTCCTATTCCCCAGCAAGTCTGTGTGTGTATGCTGTCCCCTCCATGCCGTGTCACGCCACGAATCCCAATAGCTTATGCATGAAGTAGGTTGGGAAAGCAAGGGCCGCAAATATAAGCCAGAGGACTGCGTATTGCATCATTCTAACAGAATTACGCAAGGTCCCGAGAAGGATGACTTGTAACCCCTCTTCATTCGGCGGCCAAAGCCACCACCTCTGAGATGAACATGTGTTGGAGAGACGTGTCCCCCTTCCCGGAGATACGAGACATGCGTTTCCGGGTGGACGAGCGAGGTAGACCGAGCACATTCACCGAGTAGTCTGCGGCCTGAAAAGCTCGGTTATCGTGCCCCTCGTTCGGTGCAACCTCTTTGCAGACTCATTTTCTGTTCGCCGGCCTATGACGGGCAACGACTGTCATCAACACATGGGGTTGCTGGCACGTTCCTGCAGAATTCCGCGTGGAGAGTGAACCATACATTAAATGACTGATAGTAGTCCCAGGAAACTCATCCAGATCAGGGGCGGAATGTGTAGCATCGATGACAATCAAGGGTCCAGAGACGAGGCATTTCGACTCCTGGAAAAAAAAGAAAGAACGAAACCCAAAACGAAAACAGAGTCTCTCCCATCTCCAATAAGACTTCTCTGGAAGGAAAGTTGTGGCTGCCATAGAAAAATCATGGAACATATGCAAATGTAATGTAAGGATTTAGAAGAATTAGAAGCTTCTCAGCTCAGCCAATCCAATAAAACCCAATATCTAGCATGCAGGTAATTCTCAACCTCCCCGGGTTTCTCGCAGGGCTATGACAAACATAGGAGGTTCCCATCCTCGTTCTGAGCTCGGAGGGGGGCTTGGTATTTCTGACTCCCTCCATGGATGGCATCTCGGGAAGCAAACAGGATGCTTCGGCATACATGCAGAAAAAGCAAAGAGTTGGCAGGACACCTTTCAAAAGGAAACTGGAAGCGGAACACTTTAGCGAAGCCCGAGGCCGGGAGGAGGAATTTGGCCCGGGGGATCTTTCTTCCGCACTTGATCTGATAGTGGCGTAATACTTTTGAGGTTGATGGCGTCGGCGGCGAAGCAAGGACGGAAAGGACAGTTGCATGGCCGAGAGGGGATTAGGATAATACATGCGTTGAGGGGAGGGGAGGTGAACGAGTTTGAATCCTGAATGTTTAATTCACCGCCCACCTTGACCTGCTGCTTGGCTTCCGGACATGCAGACGTTGAGCAGCAACATCAACAACATGGGCATAGGGTGGCTGAACCAGCAGAGTGATGGTGTTTCGTGGTGATCCCTCGCCAATTCCGAAAATACCAATCATCTCCTTGGAATCGCGTTATCAACATGCATTATGGACAGTTCTCAGACTCGCCCGCATCTATTCCTGGCTCTGAGATGACAACCAGCACTCCTTCGATCCATCTGCGCCTCGAAAGAAGTTGTCTTTACTCTCGAAGTTGTCGTTTGTCAAGAGAATGGAGTAAGGGCGAGCATGGGACAAGGACAGAGACGGGGACAGGCCTGGCTCCCGCTAGCCAGTGTCACCTTGCAGGGTTGGCTTGGACTAGATCGACGTACCTTGGAAGCCTCCAAGCCCGAGAAAGCCGCTAACCTGTTCGAGACCTTGGCTGTCAAATCCAGGATAACAGGGTATTGGACTTCGGACTGGTCTGGCCAGCTCCGACAAGCGGGGAGTCTCTCATGATGGTTTGAAACGCTCCTTGTAAGGCACGAAGGAGTGTACTTCGTAGTGTAGTGCCCTAGCATCCATCAACTAATTTAGTAATTGAGGGCACTTACTTGCTCGTGTCATCGGTAGATCGGCACAGGACGAATCTGTCAAGGATTCCAACTCCACCAAGACTAGGAAGGCTCGGCAGGATGCTACCCTCATAGCTCCTAGTGTATAGAGCTAGATCGGCCGGAAAAAAGAGAAGCGGTGGTCCCGATCCCTTTCTGTCCGTGATACGTCCACTTTAGGAAAAATCACAGGATCAAAATGTCCTCGGCTCGGCCAGAGATTTCCATCACTTGCAATCGTTCCTTTATTACCCCACAATTAAGTGACGGCACGCCTTGGCATGTTCGGTCCGTCTAATAGTTCGATGGGCTATTGAAGGTCAGAAAGGGCCCACTCAAGACGACTTGGGTCATAGGAAGGTATTATTAGTACCACCTCGCATTGCTTTGTCAGGTGTGTCAGGTGTGGCTTGGCTCGCTTCCACGTTGCTTTACCTTTGTAGGTGTTGCATCATTGAGAGAGTGAGAAGATGGGCCATCATTCCTGATCGGTGCGCTTACTTGTATCCTTGCTTATTAGTGATCTGCTTTATCTGTCCAAAAGGCCTTGTCAGATCGAGAAGAGGGGCACGGAAAGGTAGATCGTACCAAAGCGGCCTAGGGCTGTCGAATCGGGCGGCATCAAGATTTCTCAAAGGGGATTGAGGGGCATGTCAAACCGGGCCAGGCCTGCCAGGCCTGTCAGCCTGCAGGCACTTTAGCAGCCACCTCCCCTGTACGGGTCAACCAGACAACTGAATTACGAAGTATATCGAGGAGAGGCCATACAACCTCCAAGTTGCTGGCCACGTTGTAATTCGTACCTCCACCTCGTCAAGGAGCTGCATAATAATAGGCTGTCGCTCTTATCAACCGTAGACTTGTCTTGGTCGCTCGAGGGGGCAGCGAGAAAGTTGCAATATGAACAACACATTCGACCAGAGGACCAGGGGGATGGATACCCCCAGTTCCAGGGGTTCAAAGCTCGGATCGCAGACGGAGCCGGCCAATATGCTCCGCACCCGAGGGGGAGGTTCAGCAGCCATCGGAGGAATTGAAAAGCGGCGGGACCTACGCTACTCGAGGAAAGTAACGATTTGCAATCAGCACGTCAATGTCACTTCGTTTTGGGTAGAAATCATCCGTACACGACAGACTCCCCGTGTGGGTCGTTGACGATCTTGTGCCTCTTGCCCACAACGAACGAGGATTGACAATCGATCTTCGATCTTGTAACGCCTTTCGATATGATAGATGGTGGAAGACTGGCAATCGATAAAGCTTGGGTTTCTGTGGCGGCGGCAGTTCGTTCCAAACCCACTCACATTGATGCAGGTTGCGAAGCGTTCACCAATAAGCGGCACGACATTCGAGACACCGAACACCACGGACGAACTAGGGTCCTCGGAGTCTCCATGTTTGGGAAAGCCGTATTGCTCGGTTGGCTACAGTTGCCATCTTGCCCAGGCTATCAAACCACTTGTGTGAACCGCCGTGGGGATCTGTATTTGCAGCCGTACTGAGGAAGGTCCAATATCCGGGATAAAACCTAGAGTAATTTAATTGGTAAAATTTGACACTTCTCTTGACAAACAGTTGATGCCCGGTCAGTACCGATGTGCTGCTTCCCAGTGCAGAATTAGCGGCTTTGCGGTGGGCCTTTCACAGCGAAGTACGAAGTACCTCGTCAAAGAGAAAGAGCAGGTGCGAGCAACGAGGGCACTGCCGTGGCCAGCTCAAGTCACCTTGTACACTACCTTCTGCTGGCTTCAACAACACTTGCGAACTGACTTGCTACTACGAAGTAAGTAATGATGGTCCCGACAGCCTGGCCACACGGCGATTTATGATCACTGGTCAATGCATTTTGTATTCTGAGAGGGGTTAAGTCGTTATCGTTGCTATTCCTGGCAACGCAACCCGTCAAGTAGATTGTACGAGGTGGTTCATGCTGTCAAAGAATCAATCTAGATATCTTCACATGCTTGGAGCTTCGAGTGGAGCGTCCTTTCCTGGCACGGAACGGCAACCCGGGGCTGTTGCGGGAGGCTTTGGCAAGGGTGACCGCCTGGCAGGGACTCCCCTTCTGAAGGACGGCAAATGTACCGAGGTACACACACAAGGAGATTCCGTCTGTGCAAGCTAGGCTGACCTGACATGAATGTCAAGCTCAACTAATTTTAGAGCAAATAGCCATTGAGCGGTACCTGCCTCGGATATTGCCGCTCAACGCCAGGCCAGGAACAGCTGGGCTTCTCCACAGGACTAAGTCCGAAGTCTAGGCTTGGACTCTGGTGGCAATTGGGTTGTCGCTTGGCAGTTGATTCCTCAATCATTCTCTCGCGAGCGCCTTTTGTATTAACTGCCTGGCTGTTGGGTTGCAAGTTGCTTGACCTAGTGACCTGGTTGTCCCAATTCTCTGTTCTTTCCTCCAGTAATCGTGCCCATCCTCCAGGTGACGTCAGCGCCCTCCATGTTGTCATTCGTCCCCAGCACAAGTCCAAGTGCCCAAAGCAGAGTATATCTTGATCCATTGAGAATGGCTCAATTTGAGTGATGCAGCAGCCCCCAACACCCGCGCGTGTAATGTCAACTGATCAGCGGGATGGGTAGCTCAGAATCGGACCTTTCACACCCAGTGATTTGCTCCTCGACGATCCACTATCGCGGCTTTCTGTTGCTAGATCGGCGTCTGTATTTCCGAATGTATCGCCCCGTACATGAACGGGTTACTGCAATGAGGTATGTACGAATGCAGGGAATTTCTTCATACCGACAGCCGTTAACCTGACTTACCCCCAAGTTGACTCTTGTCAACCTAGATCAAATTCCGGATTGGACAGTGGACAGGTGTAGATGAGAAAAGTCTCTCTCCCACGCCACACTCTCTCTCTAAGGAGTGGAAAGGAAAAAGAAGAAAAACCTGAAGCAGCCACATGTATTTAGAGGACAGACCCCCAAATTCCACACCACCTGACAGCTGAACTCAGTGATGCGTCGATAAATCCTTTCCAGAAGGGTCGGTGTCGATGGCAAAGCTTTGATCGATCAATCAGCTCAAGAGATTGATGTGCTCATGAGTCGGCACCTCACACTTTCCCATTAAGGGTGTGCGCTAATGACAGCTGCCGTCTCATCTAAGCAGAACTGATTCGGTGCAATTGCAGGAACTCGGCCATCGATATCCGATCCCGTATCAACTTCAGTCCCGGAATTAGCTCAAACAATGCCTTGATTTGAGATGGATAGCTGATGTAGTTTATCCTCATTCTCGGTAATTTGGCCTTTGCCACCATGGAGCCTTTCATCAAACGCAAATAGTACGGAGAAGCGCAGCCACTTGTAACTGAATGGTGACGAAGCGAGTAACTTGCGAGAAGTATCTTGATTGATACAATGTGGACAGGAGCGCCTTCTTTACTTGGTATGCATGTGCATGAGGATTACAGCGGGTCCTTCCTTTTGGATTGTCTTGTCGTCCCCTCTTTCCCATTGTCCGGGTTCCTTCCCGTTCCTGGCTATCGTCGCTTATCGGCTAACATACCTGAGGTTGTGCCTCGACATTCAAGAAATGTAGAGATTTTGGCCAGCATTCGATTGATCTTTTACACTATCTGGGGGGGGGAGTAATACCGATTTGGCACGATCTTCAATGTGCTTCTCTCATGCTCGCCAGGCCGAAATACCTACCGGGCATTGGCGAATGATGCTGCCAGAGGGAAATACCCAATTGACACTGATCAATGATCCTCCGGTCAATATTTCCCAGTATCTCGGTAGCTACTACCCATTTCCACCATCAATTAGGCCCTTAGAAATTCTATCTCCCTTGGAAGGAGCGGCTTCTGCAGAGAAATTCAAGCAACCCCAAATGGCTACTAGTGCCGTACCCGGGGATTTATCTCCATTCTGATCATTTCTCAATATTCAAGTTTCCCCGTCCCTGCATATTGATTGCTCATTGCATGGTCCCCGAGTCTGGATCACTCCCCTCTACTCCTCTACTTTACACCTCTACAACCTGCCTCTTGGTCTGTACGCAAAACTCCCCTTGATAAACGTCAATTGATAGCCATCTGTATCGATGAAATATGCCCTAGAGTATAATTTCAAGCTTAAGGGCTTTGGAAATTGGGAAGCTCCTTTCAAACAAGGGAAGTCTGTCCGATTTTCTGTCCCAACCCCAATTTCAATCCCGCCTGCTTGTTCGGAGTCAGTCCGATGAGCGCCCCACTCTCAGTGCCAAGGAGCGGCCTGCGACGCTAAAGAGGCAAAGGTCTTTCGATTTCGGTGCCGTGATCTTACCGACCTTGCCCGAACGTCGATGGCATTTGTCCAATACGGGTATCTCCTATCTGGCCATTGCCTACTCGCCCGTAAGTCATATTAGCGGCCCGCTGGCCATCCATTGTTCTGACGGGAACTAATAGTAGGCGAGAGAATCCAGTTTTGGCTAGCCAGCACGGCTACGAAGCAGTGCCTGGACCATCGAATCCTACTCTAGCAATGCACAAAGAGTGAGTGGCTGGAATGGCTGGACGGGTCTCTTTTATTCGTGCAAGTAAGCGATGCCAATTGAGTCTCGTTGACAAACGATTACTTCCCAAGATTGCCCACTAAATGTATGTGCTAAGCTTGTTAGGTATAGGTAAACGAAGCGAAAACGCAGACGGTCCAACCAAGGAAGTCGGGAAAAATCAACTGAAAAGGCCCCGAATAGCGCCGACATGAATGCTGTGTGGCCGCAGAAGGAAAAGTAAAAACGGCCAGCAAAAAAAGCAACGACACCATCAAGAACAGGATTTGGACCAGGTCATCGTCCTACACTCCGAAGGTTGTGTGTAATAACTAGTCACCGTGCAATTGCCATTGCAACTGCAATGCAACCTGCAAAATGGCCAGCGACCAAAGCGCCTTGCTTAGCAGAGAGCAAAATCAGTACCCTTCGATAGATCCCGTTGCCCGTGCTCTAATATCCGCCGGTCCCACACTCTAGGAGATGCAGAAGCTTTGGCCAAGACTTGTTCTCGTCCCTGATACGCTCAAGTGAAGAGGTGACAAGCCATCTGACAACTACACCCGCAATGGAATGAGCATCCGCGGATACCTCACGCGGCGAGGAGTGGCAGTGCCTTCTTCAGGTTGGCGACGGCCTAGCGGCCAGTCTCGACCTCCGAAATTCACAAGAGTCCTCACTAATAGAGTCTGGCGAGAGCGCCTTTCAGCTAACCAGTACAAAAGCTACCCTAATTGGGTTAGAATTCCTGGCACGCTATGCTTCCATGGGCTGACAGTTACCATCGCGTTGCTAAACTACCAATTCCGGTGACAGCCGTCTGGCTTCCGCTTCAAGCCTCTCTCCGCGAAGGCACGCGACCCGGTGGTCCCTAGACAGGATTTTCGACCTCAGCAGAGCTCATCTCTGGTGAACACGCGACTGGGTTATTGACTCAAGAGTCAAGAGCTCAAAGGTCGAGCGCGTCAATTTCAAGCGAAAATCGCTCCCATTCTTACGCTATAGTGTGAATCCTTTGTCTCGACCTTTTCCGCCGAGGCCATTTCAATCAGATAACGGTGGTTGAGACACATTCACAACACTGAGGCCTCTAGTGCCAGTGTAGGCCTGGCCTGGACAGTCATCAAGGATTCTGGAGCCCTGGCTTGGGGAAGCATTGTCCTACTGGTGGTATAGCGGCAATCGAGGAGCCAGACTAGAGGGGCCAAAGTTGGGGGATTGGAGACCGCAATGCTATTGCTCACTCACATTGATGGCCCATCCCTCCCCACCTTCAAGCTCCTGCTCGCACCCACTATTACTCTCGTACTAGTAGAGTACGAAATAAGTAATACCAGGCTGAGCGACATCCTTCACTTTTGTGATCTGCACTACGACTCAACCGGTGTTAGTGCACCCTGCCCTGCTCAGTAGTCAATGTGGTCTTGGGCAGTTCCCCACAGGCCCCCCCTGGTCTCCCGTCCATTGCATCATTGGGTTCGGCGAACAGACTCTAGCCTACCTCTTAAGTCCAGGCAACCGATCAGCTCACACCCTTGGTGTGTGTCACTAACTTGCCACTGGATCGGCACCTCCAGATGAGCTGCAAACAGAGAGGTTCGTTGAGGTCTAAGTCCATCCGTACCCTACAGAGCCCTGCACTACGAACGCCCACCTTTTCATTTCAATGCCTGCTCAGGTTACTCTTCTGCTTTCCTTCTTGGCGTTGACATCCTGAGTTCACAAATCGCAGGAGAAATAGGACCTCCTTCTAACTTCATTCGCCCCTTTACTCGGGCCAGGCACAGCTCCAATGGAGCTTACGCGGGGGAAAGCTGGAGGCTCTTAAACGCGGCCTAGCGAGAGCCATCAATCCCTTCTCTTGTCTGAGACTATCTCCTGTGAACCATTGCTGCGTTGAGACAAGGGAATAATGTTTTCAACGGCTTGGAACATGAATACACCCCCCCTCTCCCCCTCTCCCCCTCGGTACCGTCTCTACACGTACCAGCTTCTCAAGGGCTTGGCCATAGCTCCTCTCTGAGTTCCCAAGTGGAGCTTGGTCCCAATGGTCCGAAATCCCCAGGTCTACTCAAGAAAAAGAAAGCAAGAAAAGAAAAAAGGAAGCAACACAATCAATAGGGGGATCGGGAGAACGAAAATGGTTCCCCCGAAGGTCTATTGACTTACGTGAGAGCAATGGTATTTGCAGCCAGAGACCTGCTCCAACAATGATACACATATGACCGACACCCTCTTGGTTCGACAGCCTACTTCTACCTCTTCTCTCCTCCCAAACAAGTTCGCACCTGAACCCAAGAGACACCAGTCTTGATCTTGAGTTATCTCAGTTGGTGCAAAACATGCTGTTTCATTGATTCCTCTCCTTCCACACCGCACTATCTGTCCTGTTGTCTTCCATCCAACACCCTGCTGCTGGACGAACCATTGACGGGACGCGACATTCTTTTTTTGATTGCAGCCCATCCAAGAAGTTGGTGGCCAGCCTTATGCGAACAGGTTCGGTTTACCCGCAGACAGGACGAACGAAACGTTTGAGTTCTTTGCTAACACTGGGGCCTCGCTTCCCGACAGGTCTAGTCCTTCCTTTATTACCTTCTCTCAGAGCATAGCCGGTTCTCTTAGCTGCCCATAATCGTTCATGTAAGTGGCTGCCACCAGGCATCAAAGTGGAGAGAGCGTATCAATAGAGGAACATCTCCTCTTTTTACTACAACAAATTTTCATCCGAAATCTCTCGGACTTGCAAATCTCGTATCATGGCAGCTCTTGGGGACGGGTACTAAACGTTTTGAAAAGCGAATCAACCGTGAACTTCCATTCCTTTCCGCTACGAGTGCTGGCTCTAGGATTCACTGGCATCCTTGCCACCTTCCCGGGATCTCATCCGTCAACGACTTGGACAGACAGTTTTTCACTCTGCTCTAGCGAAAGCCAAGCATCAACATTAATTCTACCTTAAGCGAAACATCGAGCTTCTTGTCAATCTCACCGGGCAATCCTGGACATTCGTACACACCACTTCGCGACCACGAATCCCGCTCTTCCCCCACGGACCTTGCCAATTCAAGCAACGCAATCACCTCACCCTTCCTTGCTTAATATCGACTAAGCCAACGCCCATCACTGCGTAAGTGAGTCCATTGAGTTCACTGAGTCCGCTTGTCTCAGCTCCATGTGAAGAAAGGGGGGCGTTCTAATGGAATTGATGTTCCTGACTTGCCGTATAGGGAACGAAGTTTAATAACTCCCCATTGACTGTTCCATATCATCTCACACCTCTCTAGACTATCACGATTGATGTCATTTGCCTCAGACACAGGAACAGAGACAACAACAACACCAAGAGGAGCAAGTCCAATAACAACAAAACAACAACAAAGGCAATCTTCATAAGACCGAGTTATCTCTGAACAATAAGACCCCGTCAAGACCTCGTTAACACAAGTTTGGCAACGCGTTTTCACAACATCCAAACTAGAGCCCTTTTCCGTGCCAGACCAGCACCGAAACAGTGGCCATCACCTCATATCATTTCACATTTAACCCTTCTAGAGACTGTTCCAAAATCCATCAGCTCGAATGTCTTCCGTAAAGTTCGGGGGCTCGTACAAGTTGTTCGAGGTTAGTATGGACCGAACCCTATGTCAATGGGAATCAACTTGACTTGATCATCTTTCTCTAGTGTCAACTCAGATTGAGATATTCCGATGACACACACTGACAACACCCTTCTTGTTCGAGGTGCTGACTTCAAATGCTATAGCCGGAAGTGCACGCTGAGAGGCCATTCATCGTTGGAGTAGACGAGAGACTGGACTCCCCAGAGACTGCCGCCCTCAAGTACGAAGAAGCAGTTGCGAGAGCAAACGGTGGTGACATTCGTGAAGTAACTCCTCCCAGCCTTCTCTCAATGGCGACATACGCAAAGGCTCCTACGGCTGTCCACGGTATGTTCGGCGCAGGTGTGCTACTATTCAAGACCCCGTGATGGAAGGCGGAAAAGGGGAGAGGAAAAAGAAAAGACCAGGACATAGAAAAGGACTAACATGGACGTGGTGCTTCACAGGCTTCGACCCGACAAGGAGCTTCCAAGACTCTCCTTACACCCATCAATACTCTACACAAACGTACCCAACTCAGGCGTCCCAAACAGCAAGCCAACTTAGCCAGGACTCTTTCGACTCAACAGCCACAGTAGGGAGCGTGGCCTCATATGTGTCTGTTGGCCCTACGGTCCTGTCATACCGACCCACGACAGGGTCATTCGGCACCAAGGTCCAGCTTCGAGTGTCACTGAACGCGACGGGTTCCTACTTCTTCATTGCCTTTGGGTCCCATAAGTGTGAGGCCCAGATAGAGAGCAGCTCACAGGAGGGCAGCGAGTTGGTTTACACGCTGAGCTGCCTTGCGCCCCAGCACATGGCCACTGGATGTCATACTGCCAACGTTCCGCTATCACTAGTGATTGAAGGTCCTGGTGGTGAGGAGATCTCGAGGACGGAGCTGGGTCAGTTTCTATACTGCGACGCTCAGCCTGGTGGTGCAGGTGGCAGGCAGGACGATATCACGAGGAAGGTATCCAAGTCACCTGGCCAAGGCCAAACTGAAAGCCCGCCTAAGTCGCCTATCCAGCTACGGCCTGATTCGACGGCGACTACAAATACTTACGACTACCCCGTAGCTTCGCAGCAGCCGGCCCAATCGCCGTATGCCACGGCATTCCCCCAACCTGGTAACAACACGATGATCAGCACCTACAGAGCTAGTACTACGTTTACCGACCAATATTCGAGAGTGGCGCCTCCTGCCCTACGGACACCCGCCGGAGGGTGGCCTTCGTATAGCGCGCATCTAGATGCCAACCGCAGTCCCGCAGCCATTCACCACCACACTGCGATGACAAGGCCAAGCCTTACACCCATGCCCCTGTCCGCGGGGTCCATGCCGCAGCTCATCCGAACGAGCACTCTTCAAGCCGGCGCGCACGGAAGCGGACAAGGTTACAACCCTTACGCCTTGTACCCCAACAAGGCCGTTTTGGAGATTGTTGGAAAGCTGGATACCATGGCGGAGAATTGGACGCCCGAGGAGTGGGCCAACAGGAGGCGCATCGTACGCTTCACCAAGACGCAGCATGGATCGACGCTGACGACGAAGTTCCGACCGGTCGGCCCCAACGAGAAGCCGGCGAACACCACCTGCATCAGCTGCATCTGGTGGGAGGAGAAGGGAGATCACTTTGTCACTTCGGTCGACACGATATACCTCCTCGAGCAGCTCGTGGCCGCGCCGTCGCGCTTCACGGTGGAGGAGAAGAACAGGATTCGAAGGAACCTCGAGGGATTCCGTCCGCTGACGGTCAGCAAGACGAAGGCGGATTCTGAGGAGTTTTTCAAGGTCATCATGGGATTCCCGCACCCCAAGCCCAGGAACATCGAGAAGGACGTCAAGGTCTTCCGCTGGAAGCTACTGGAGCCGGCGCTGAAGAAGATCATCAGCAAGTACAGCGCGAGCCCCGCGACCATGGTTCCCTCGTCCCACATGCTCGCCCCTACCCCTTATCACGCTCTCCCCACTCCCCCGCTCACTGCGAGCGCTGTCGCGCCGGAAGCACCGGGAGCCTACGCGGTGCAGGCGCCTTCGCATCACGACAGCCTCGCCTCGCCTCGGTCGTTATCGGGCAGCTCGAGCACTTGGGGTCAGTACGCGCCGACTCACGGCCCGCTACAGACAATACCCGGCGCGCGGACTACGTTGTCGCCTAGCGTGCGAACCACTTCACCCCAATCGTCCCTTCGCCTCTCTTCTCTTCCCTCGGTCAGTTCTTACGACAGCCGTGCTCTGACCTCGGGACCGTACGCCACCACGGGGCTCCATTCTTCTGTCGGACACGCTGCCCAGGCAGCAGCGGCGGCGGCGACGGCAGCGTCGAGGTGGGACGCGGTGCCGTCTACGTACGCGGAGAGTTACCCTAGTCTCAGTACACAGCACAGCCAAGCGCATCACCAGATCTACAGCAACGGCCATTACGATGGTACGCACCGGCCGTAATATTTCGTTATTAGCGTTTACGAGAGGGGCGTCCCCTCTCCTCCCCCATCCCAGGAATACATGGGAGGGAGAGGATGCGGGTGCGCCCCGTTTCCATGATAGCGTCATATGCTGCGGGGGCGGGCGGGAAGCGGGTCATGTCGCCACGACACGAAGGCATCGCCAGAATGCCCAGTGGGTCGGCCGCGTGGACTAGACTGAGGAGTGGGTGCATTCGGAGAGATTGGGGGTGTTCCTTTTCTTTCTTGCACATCTTCGCCTTATCGAGTGTGTAAGAGAATCGGGGTGACTCGAAGTGGGTGTGAGGGTCAGCTGAAGTGGTGGTGCAACCAATCAAGACGGAGGCCATCACACCCATGCAGCATCCTTTCACACATATCGTCCCCTGTCACGATGTTAGTCTGCGGGACCGGGTCACACCTTCTTTGCTTCGGGACAACCTCTCTCATGATACCATCCGACGGCATTTGCTCAGTCCTCTTTTTTTCTCCTTGGCCCTTTGCATTTGGTTTCTTCACACCACACCTTTTTTCTTCCCTCTCACGGCGCCGCGCGGGATATTATGCATGCGCGCATACTCCCGTGCCTACCGACTGTCTTGGATTCTTTTCTCGCCTTCGGTTTGTTTCTGTTTCGGTGTTCCTGGACTGTCGTTCATGACAAGGCCTAATTTTTAATTCTACTCGCTCACACTGGTTGGTTGATGGATGGGGCGGTCATCTCAGGACAGTTCCTGGGCGCCCTCCCTCCATTCGTCTCGGCCGATATCACGATCCATCTTGGAAGTCTCTTTTGTTTTTCTGACGTTTTTGACTTCCAGTTTTGCTCACATGTCGCTCCTTCAATTTCTATTTCTTTTCTTCATTTTTCTTGCTTCACTCCCTGTAACTTATCCCTCTGCTTTTAACAATCCTTTCCATTTCGCGTCTCGCTATTTACATTTCTCTTCTTGTATTAAGACTACATGGGTTGGAATAGACTGGTACGGTGGTGACACAGGAGGTAGATTGGGGTTTTCGTACAGCTCGGTGAGGTTGACTGCTAGTTTCTTGTTCCTTCTTTCTCTCTCTCTCTCTCTCTCTTATTTTCTTGTTTTCTTTTTTTGTTTGGACGTTCGAATATTCGGTCCTGGCAGGCTATGATCGCTTTGGGTCTTTGGACCTCGTGGGTATGTTTGTTTGACTTATTTCGTCTTGGGCATGCATGTTTTCTGGTCTCTTGGTCTTGTTTGGACCATTTATTTCCTTTTATTTTCTCTTTACTTCAATGGTTTTCTTCTTTCCTCATATGTACCGTTTGGAATTACCTTGAATAGACGGACCAAGGGAGTCGTAGAATCGGGGAGTGTTTATTCTCTTCCCCTTTCGGCCTCCCTTGGTCCACTTCCTTATCGATTCTTCAAAGTTTCCGACGTTGGGTATTTTTATTTTCGCGTCTTAAATCCGGAAACATGTACTGCTCGAAGGAAAAAGAAATGCGAGCTGGTGTGTTTGTTTGCGACTGGAGTTAACACTTGCGCTTCGGAAGGGCTGTTTGCTTGGTGGCTAAAAAGCTGGTTCGTCCAAACCTACAATACGCTTAATATTCGAATAGTTTGCTTTACTTGAAGATGGAGTCCCGGTTGGTGATGTCTGAATGTTAAGGCTACTGATGAATAAGCCTTTAGTTGGCCTTCCCTCTCTCCCATGTACTGAGAGACACATATCATGCAAGCTTTAATAAGGCGGACACTGATGAGAAGAGTAATAGACAGGCGGAAATATCGCAGGCAAGCACGCCTTTTCGGTGTGTAGAACACGGGGCTCACCGAGATGCTGCTCCCACACACCGCCAACGATGCCGCGACCCGAGACGAACCTTCTGTGGTTTGACGAAAGGGCAGAGCAAGTTCGTTCGCGCAAGGCTCCGACAAACTCTATACTTGTGATCCCGTGGGTATGTTTAGTTCATGCGCCTATTTGGAGAGCCATGGGCTATGTCGCTGTTGTTACCATGACCTCATCCCCGGGATCCCGCATGGGGGTGGGAAACAGCCAGGCTTTGCTGGCCTGCTCTCTAATGTGGAACAATATGACATGGGGAATATAGGCGGCACTCTAGTCCACGCGTGGGTTATGCCCCGTGCAAAGAGAGATCGGGAGCACGAGGTTTCTTGGAAGATCTACTTTGTCCCGATATGCGTCATGCGCCATTTGGGGTGAGGTCTTGGTGTCTGGGCGGTGGATTGCAAGCTCCGCGGCTGAATTGGGAAAGATTGGGATAGCCAAGAGGAGGCAGAGGACAAAATGGCGGATTTGTTGGTTGGAGAGAGAGTTACTGCCCACTATTTCCTGTGAGAATTTTTGGACTCTTTCTCTTGTTTTGAATCCAGGGCTTTTGGAGAATCTGTGGATCGTGTTTCCGAAGGTTGAAAATTCTTGGGTTGGGGTTGGCCGATCTCAATGCAGTGGACGAGAGGACATCTCGCTCTCTCTTCTCTCATCCATTCACGCCAAGGACCAGGAGCACCTCTGGTCTTTTCTTCTCCCCTCTTCATAGTTTCCCATCGCGAAGCCAATGGACACGAGAGTTAGCCAAGATCCGGGAATTTCTTAGGCACTCTATTTGGAGAAAGTGGTCCACCCTCCATCCTCCCGTCCCGATTTCCTTTGCGCTCTTCTTCGCCCGTTCCGGCTCGGTCGGTTTATTCGCTGAGTTTAATTTATATCCCCCCAGTTCGATTAGAGGAGATTTCTGAATGAGCAATACCTGCGGCGATCTCTCCCGTAGAAGATGTCCCAAAGAAAATGGACTTCCCCAATTTGCGGCGGCCGGCACGGATGTTGAAGCTCGTGGGAGTCGTGGTCGTGGAGATGGTGAGGGTTCTGATTATATAGCAGTTCCGTCGGCATCCTCAACCGAGGATTGGTTTTTTCCCCCTCTCCCTTTAGTCCTCTTCTTTCATTTGGAGATTGAGTCTGGGTTTTTATTTCTCCTTTCGTCTCTCTTTTGGACCCGTGGACGGTTTGCTTTTTCTTTGGGTCGAGCAGACGGTGATCTACGGTTTACTCGCCACGGTGGTTTCGTCTCGCCCAACTCCGCCCCTACTTGGTTATGACAACCGTACCACAAGAAGCTGGAGCAAGAAACAAGCTAAACCTTGGCGGCAGTGGAGGAAAAGATAAATCTGGGCCTTCTGGTTGCACCTTCTTGGGGAGGCCGAAGTCAGACAAGAGACACAAGGAAGCAGGAAGGAACAAGGGGCAGTTGGGGTTTACCTTCCTCCAGTTTCACGACTTGGAGCTTTCCCTGGCTCTTTCCTTCCATTCTTGATATCACAAGAGGGGAAAGAAAAATTTGTGTGACTGTTGCCCCTGAGCTCTTGTGTTCTCTTTTTCCATCCCTCAGTTGGAAGGTTGTGCTCGAGTCAACTTCTCACGCTTGTTATTTTTTTAAAAAGAAAAAAAAAAAAAGATGAAGTCGACTATCTTCATTGCCCTTGCGGGGGTTGGTTTATCCCTCGCCGCAGTCCTCACAGACCTCTTTATAGTAGAAAACGCCTCTGAGCTACCAGCTGGATGGACGCTCCTGACCGACCAACAACCCTTACCGACAGAGCCCCTCCCGCTTTCGATATCGGTGCGGAACGACGAGGGAACGACGCGATTAAAGGAGCGCCTCGCAGAGATATCCGATTCCCGGAACAGAGACTACGGAAAACACCTCTCCCGCGACGAAGTGCGCGCTTTCAGACAGCCTCCTAGGGAGAGGACGAACGCGGTACTCGCGTGGTTAGAAGAGAACGGCATCGTGGACGCCGAGGTGCACGATGATTGGATCAAGGTGAATTCTACGGTGCAGGGGGCTAAGGATCTCCTGGGCGCTGAAATTGCGTATTACACCTTTCCTGGGAGGATGCCAGTGTTAAGGGCGAGAAAGTATGGTGTTCCTGGAGGAAAAGTGGCCGATGCGGTGTCGTTTATTCATCCTGTGAGCAACTTTTTCGTCGCGACGCCCGAGGAGAGCGATGAGGAGTTTGTCGCGAGGAGACGGAGGGAGGCAGAGGCTGCGAGAAGCGACGTTGGCGGGATGGTTCGAGAAAAGATGCAGGTTCCAGATGAGCCTCTTTATCCGCCCGAGGAATCGACGCCCATCATGAAGCCGCCATGCTGGAATGCGACGACGCCCGAGTGTCTGAGGGAGCTATACAACATCAACTACAAACTTGCCGAAGAGCAGGACGAAGAGGGCGGAGAATACGGTTCCTCGTCCGAGGTCCTTTATCTCGTGGCAGGATTCTTGGATCAGCACCTCTATCATCCGGACACGCACGTCTTCATGGACGAATACGCCCCCTACATTCCCGATTCCGTCCGCAACGTCACCGTCGAACTCATCAACGGCGGTGAAGACCCACAAATCATGTCCAAAGCCGGTATGGAAGCGTCTCTTGACATCCAATACGCCCTCTCCCTCTCCCACCCCGTATCGGTCGTCTACTCCGCCACAGGAGGTCGAGGGATCAAACTCGACGGCAACGGCGACCCGATGCCCGAATCCCGAGCCGATAACGAACCCTACCTCGAGTTCCTCGAATACCTCCTCGAGAAAGAAGACTCCGAACTACCCCACGTCATTTCGATATCCTACGCCGACGACGAACAGGGCGTGCCGTACCCTTACGCCCTCAAAGTATGCGACCTCTTCGCGGCGCTGACGAGCCGAGGCGTCTCCGTCATTGCGGCCACGGGCGACGGCGGCTCGCGCGGTGTGCGCTACGGTGAGTGTCGAAGCAACGACGGGCTCAAGCGTCCCATCACGATGGCTTCCTTCCCGGCCACGTGTCCGTATGTGACGGCCGTGGGGGCAGTCAACCAAGTCTTTCCGCCGCAGGTAGCGAGTTTTTCCACGGGCGGGTTCAGCATGTACTTCGACCGACCGGCGTGGCAAGCGGCGGACGTCGAATACTACATCGTCACACTAAACGGGAAATTATCGGGGCACTATAACATCACGGGACGGGCGATACCAGACATCTCGGCCATCGGGGTCGGATATCAAATTTTCTACGGCGGAGGACCTGGATCGGCGATGGGGACGAGCGCGAGCGCGCCTGTTATTGCGAGCATGATTGCCTTGATCAATGATGCGAGGATGAGGAAGGGGTTGGGGAGGACGGGGTGGCTGAATCCGAGGTTGTATTC
>SJVG01000496.1:0-28116 GCA_034774675.1 Scedosporium minutisporum
ACCTCCCCCCTCTCCCCCATCTACCCAATCTCCCCAATCACCAAACATGGGCAGCATCCCACAAGATTTGATCGATCCAAAGCAGATCGCCCTATACGACGCCATCGACCGACTTTCGGGGTTCAGAGATATTGATCTTCCCGAACTTATCGTCATCGGAGACCAGAGCAATGGAAAGAGTTCCGTCTTAGAGGCCATTGCCCGCTTCCAGTTCCCTGTTCGCGATAGCCTCTGTACACGGTTCCCAATCAAGCTTATCCTCCGGAGATCTCAGGAAGAGCGGGCCTACATCTCAATTACCCCTGGGCCTTCACGGACAGCCGAAGGCGAGAAAGAACTGCTGGAGTTCGCACGACAGATTACGCTGCATGAGGATCTGAAGCCATTGATCGAGAGAGCCGCGACTGTGATGAAGGTGCCATCCACCGAGAAGAAATTCTCAGACGATGTTCTTATTATCAAGAGGTACGGGCCAAGTCTCCCCTGCCTGAGCTTGGTGGATCTGCCCGGCCTGTTCCGAGTCGAGACGGAGAACCAAGACAGGGCGAGCCGAGCCCAAGTCGAAGCCATGGTTGAACGGTACATTAAATCACAGCGGAACATCCTTCTGCTCATTGTCAGTGCTCAATCGCCGTTCAACACGCACACTGCCCCAGAAACTGTGCAGAGACTCTTGAGAGACGACCCAGGTTTGGCTGAGCGAGTGGTTGGGGTTCTTACCTGTCCAGATATGGCACTGTCCCCCGACGAGGCTATTGGTCTCCTAAAGGGCAGGGTCTACTCCGAACTGAATCACCCTTGGATGGCCGTTAGAAACCAGACAAACGGGGAGAGGAAGTCGCAAGAGACCTTGGAGGAACGGGACAGGAAGGAAGAAGTGTTTTTCTGCGAAGGAAGGTGGCGGTCCGTTCCTCAAGCGCAAAAGGGCATCAGGGCACTGCGAATGACTCTGAAGGATGTGCTTTGGGCTCACACCCGTCACGAACTGCGAGGCCTCATTGAAGAAGTACGAAGGGAAATCGTGAAGTCGGAAAACGCTGTCGCTGGTTTTAGCCAGCCCAGAGACACTGAGGAGGCACAACGCAAGTATCTCTCCAAGATTGTCGGGAAGTTCCAGAAGCTCGTAAGGGAGGGCGTGGATGGGTCATACAGAAACGAGGAGTGCGAGGAGTTGCACTTAACCCAGGAGAGTTGTCCGGATTGCACGCCCTTCTTCCCCCGGTTCGGAGACAACAGCCCCGAAAGCCAAGAGAAGAGACTCTGTTCCAGAGTGAGATCGTTATGCAGAGCTTTCACAATTGCCATGCGAAGGTTTGGCAAGACCAAGATCGTAGTCTACGATGCCGACGGCAGTGTGGCGTTGGATGGGGCGGGCGACGATGAAGAATTGCGCCAGCAGAGCCAACCAAAGCCACCGGATTCACTTCCCCCTTCTGACGTGATCAAGCGGTTCTATACCCATAAGGAACCCTGCCGCACCGACCCAAAGAGCTACGAGCGATATGTTGACGAGCAAATTGAGCAATGGCGCAGCGATGAACCACGAGGAGAGCCAAGCCATAGAGTTTACACAGGCCTCTTCGAGGAGCAGTCGAAGAAGTGGCTTAGCATCGCCAAGAGCCACCTCGTGGCCATCTGGGAATCCGTGAGGCGGTTTGTTGAGTTGGCCCTCGCTGCCGCCTGCGACGACCCCAACGTACGCGATGCCTTAAAGAAGCACACCATAGACCAGCTCGAGAAGCTCGAGAGAGAGGCTACCAAGAACATGAAGAGCCTCCTTCTATGTCACGGTCATGGTATGTCGGGCTTCTACGACAGCTTCATAGGTATCCAGCGTATCCAGCCGCACACCCGAGACCTCGCCGGCCGCCTGGCCAACAGTCTCCTAGATGGTTACGAAAATGCGGCTACGGGCAAGTCGGGCGGCTTTGACAGCTGGTACCAGAATGTCGGTGATGCGCTTCTCAATACGTTCTTGCCGAAGAGTGGTTTGTTCATCAACGACCTTGTTCAAAGCGAGCTCATTGGAATGGTGCGGAGCACATTGACACAGCTGCATACGTCGTCAAACACTAGCCCGGTGGCTCAAGGAGCTGCCATCAAATTGGCCGCGGAAGTTGGGTCAACTGCTTCCAAACGTGTTATCGAACACGTGGAGACGTACTACGAGGTAAGATCTCAGCTCTCTGATTTTTCCTGAAACTGCGCCTCAGCGGCGGTGAAGGGATGAAAGCTGACGGATTTGACCATAATAGATCAGCATGCTAGCCTTCGTGGGATACGTCAATGCTCTAGTTATTGGAAAGGGAATATTGCAGAACCTCCCGGACACCATTCTCACTCACAGGCTTATAGAAGGTCTCGACGTTCAGACTGTGAAGCAGATTGCGGGAGAGACAACGGATGTGACCCAAAAGCGGGAAAAGGAGAAGCAGAATCTTGAGGTTTTACGGGAGGTCTTGGACACCTTGACGGCCTTCCGTGAATAGGTGATGGGGGAGTCACCGGAGAAGATTTATTGGAAGTTGAACCCCTGTGCGTGGGGACGTCGTTATGTTCCCTTTGTTACGATGATTATTAGTTCCACAACCAGATCGAAATTGATATCCGAGTACGCCTCAAAAGAACACGCTCACGAGACCAGACCTTAGAAGTAATAGCCAAGTGATTCGCTAGGACGTAGCGATACTCTGTCTAGGAAAGAGAGCGGGTGGGTTAAACTCCTGGGCGTATATCATTACAGAAGAGCAAATATAGCTGTAACCTCTAAACGGATCAGAATGTGTGCTTTGTGTGAGCCGCACACACTATATAAACCAATAGAGGCATCCATCACGGCCAGAGGTGCGGCCCAACAAACCTCAAGCTATGGTATACCCAATACCCCTCAACACCATGGCAGCTGTCTAGATGTTTCTCAGATATGTCGCGCCATACCCTGTCAGGCCCATCTTCCTCTTGCTTCCGGTTGAGTCCCGACCTCGTCGCGTCCAGCTTCCACTGATGGTACTGAAAAGTTGGTAGCGAAATCTTACATTCTTTCAGTCTTTGGAATTTTCCAACCATAACATCAACCATGTCAAGCAGGATCTTAGCAACTTCTAATGGCGAAGAGTGTCGATGACGAATAACCAAATCACCATCAAGAGCCAGGTATAAGTATCTTAAATTGGGTAGGGTGTCAGGTAGCATGTCCAACAGGGTTTGGAAGCCGGTCATCCCCGCACCGGGAGGAAATCTGTACCCGTAACCTGGCAGCGCATCCCCGAACGGGTGGATGTTCCAGATCAACTCCGTAGACGCAATGGCGTTCATAGTAGCTCGCGCAAGCCAATCCGATAGGTACCGACACAGGTAAGTCCTACGTATGTACAGCGTGTTCGTCCCGTAGAGCACATTCACACCTTCGATGTATGCACGCCGGCACGCAAGTAGCTAGCCCAGAGCGCCGATGTTGGAGTGTTTGGGGACCGCCTCGGGGAAATACTCCTTCCACCAGGACCCGTGCGGCCTTCTGCATGTGTCCTCCGTCGGTTGGCTCAGGTGGAGCCAAAAGCCTGCGTCCGGGAACCCTCGGGACCTAGTCGTGCGGTCACAGACGCCTCCCCACAACGCCCAACCCCGAAGGTCTGAAACTGTTCGCTCGTGGGAAGACCTCGGCTCTCGGGCACCGCTGCGCCTGGGCTTCTTCTTCTTCTTAAACCTTGGAATAAGATCCATGTGTACGGTCTGGCCGCCGAAAGCATAGAAGAGGATGAGATGGCGTATCTCCAACGGGAGGCACCGGAAGAAAGGGCTGTCTGCTGCCGATGGGGACACGGGGTTGATTTCAACAAGGGACTTGCGGCGCACCAGCAGCGCAGGGAAGAATTCGTTTGACTGCTTGCCCTGCTTTTTCCGAAGAAGTTTCACGAGCCTGGGGGCCATGATGAATGGGGCGGCGCGGTTGAAATTCTACTCGTTACGGGAGCAGAGCGAAGAGAAGTGATGAAACCTGGATGAGGGCGTTGCGTTGGCAGAAGGAAAAAAAAAGAAAAAAAAAAAAAAGTTTACTAGCGGACAGGCGAGGACGCGAAAGAGTGCAGAAGCGTGTCTGTCCATCATGAAGGGTTATAAGCTTGTGAATCGTGACCTGACACAAGAGGTCCAATCACAATCACAGTCAATAAGTAGGCAGCAACTGCACCAATCTCCAAGCATGATTGGGCAAGAGGCTAGGAGTTCAGCCACGAGCAGTTTTGTGTTTCTATTTTATTTTATTATTATTGTTTCTTTTATTTCTTTCTTTGAGGGATAAAAGTTTTGCAAAGTTGTAAACCCCTTGGCTTAACCGAGTCCTTCTCAAACAGTCACATGTTAAACTCATCACGACTCGAGACAACGCCGAATGCCGCATGCTTTAATCGAAGACATGGAGACTGTGAAGAGTGAATATTATCAATACCTAACTTGAAGTGTGCTGCATGCACAGGTTTCCCGTGATCTGCCTTACTCACGACGCCAGGCTGCGGCTTTAATTCGGGCAGCAATATATCCCTTCCTTCATCGAGAGCCCAAATATGTTCTTCGATAGAACTCTTCCGCAATTCATAACTTTACCTCATAACGACCGTGCTATCTCTTGACATACGCGCTTCTAACCATGTATGCGGCTCTGGTCTGGAATTCAACCACAATTGGAGTGTTGGAGGATATTCGTATCATCTTTGACCGCATCAAAAACACCCCTGAACTGCCTCTATCCTTGCGCAAAGTTGGCGAGAAAGTCTCGGTGATCCTAAACTGGTTGGAAAGGGTTCAGAATAGCATCGATCATGTCTATGCATCACTTGATTCTGACGTTGACCCGGCATTCTGGGACCAGATCGACCTTCTCATTCGGTCCTGCCACGAGAAAGCAGTGAGACTGAGAACTATCCTACACCACATCGAACTTGACAAGGAAACGTCAGCTCTCGAATCGTACTCGAGATCGACTCGAATTTGGGGAAACGGCGATGGCGTCGAGGTGCTTATGAAGGAAATGATTGGGGAAATGCTGCTCTTAGCTGAAAATCCAGTCTTCGGAGAAGCGGCTGGGCAGCAGCTGGAAGAACTCAAAGCCGCTCTTGACGACTTACGGACGATTGCTCCTTTAGTACTGGCTCCAGAAGAATTCCCGCCATGCTCCTCCACGTCTGTAAACGAGAGATTTGCTCTCCCTTCTTCGGCACCAGGCTCGCTTTACAGCAATCGCCTTGACCGCGCCAGTCTTCGGCTTCTGGAAATCGTTTCCATCAATGGCGACGATATCGAGATCGAACTTCAATCCTACCTTTTCGACAGCGAGTTAGAGTTTGATGCACTCTCATACGTCTGGGGCCAAGAGGGACCCACGGCATCAATTACCTGCAATAAAGACACCATCCTCCCTGTCACACTGAGCTTGAAGGAGATACTCAAATGCTTGTACTATTATCGGCCTCCACCTGCGAGACAGCTGTGGATAGATGCCATATGCATCAACCAAAATGATAACGAGGAGAAGAAATTTCAAATACCGCTGATGAGAGAAATATATTCCCAGGCTTCCCGGACCGTGTTCTGGATGGGTCCATCGAACTCCGTTGCAGACTGCTTCATGGATGCCGCGCCGACGCTCTCACGCAGAATACATCACTCCAGGGTGACTGAAAATGACTTTTTCCTACTCCCTGGGTACTACCAAACTCATGACTGCGGACCTGTCTGGGCGGGCTTTTCCTACCTCCTATGCAGCGCGTGGGTGACGCGCATGTGGACTCTTCAGGAGGCTATCCTCCCGCCAAAGGCCATAATTATGCGTGGGAATAAGTGGATTCACCTAGACACGATGGCGGAACTGAGATTAATGGTGGAACGTAATGGAATTCCGATCTCTGAAGTGCCAGAAGAGATTGCAAACGGCACTCTTGGGCGTTATTTTGGCGCTCACATTGTGGGAAATTGGGGGGAGATGTGCTACCTTAGGAATGTCAAATCATCAAAGGGCACCTTGGATATCAGATATATCCCAGTTCTCCTGCATGAGTGCCGAATGCGTGATGTTCGGGAACCCGTGGACCGCGTATGGGCACTGCTTGGTCTTTTCAACGACGACCTCCGAAACAAAGTTATCCCATTCATCGACTACGGCGAGGAGGCTCGAAAGGAGTACTGGAAAACCTACCTCAAAGTAGCCAAGGAAATTATTCTCCTCGATCCTTCATTGGGGATCCTATCCATCCCACCATCACTGGAGAGGGATCCCAGGCTGCCTACATGGTGTCCTGACTTCTCCGGATGGCCAACAACGGGTTTTATGTACACGTTCCTCGAAGAATTTCATGCTGGCATTTCCGAATCCCGAAACTCAGAACATTTCACTCCGCAAATTTCATTATCCGAGCATGATGATTCGCTTCGGATTCGAGGGTTACGTTTGGATGTCGTGTCGGAAGTTGTGGACGACCCTAGGCTTCATGGGCGTATAGGCGGTATTCTGGAGGGGCGCGCAACCTACGAATGGGAAAATTCATGTTTAGAACTTGCGAAGCGCGTTACGGAAGAGAGTGACGCCATTCCTGGTACCTACGGACGCACTTTGACGAGCGGTGGGGGCCCTCCCGGGAAAGAGGACCCGAAGGCATGGGAGCAAGCGTACCAGCATGCATTTCGAGACGCTCCTCATCTAACCCACCGGAGTATAGGAAATCGTAACAGAGCAGTTATGAAAGCCCGGTTCAAAGGGAGATTTATCAAGTGTCTAGGCCGTTCTTTCTTCAGCACTCAGGAGGGACTTCTTGGGAGTGGTCCTGCAGGATTGCAAACCGGGGACACGATTTGCAGCTTTCATGGCGCGGGGCCACTTTTCGTCCTTCGTTTTACAAACCAGGACGACACCGTTGCAAGTTTTGTTGGGGATGCATATATCTGTGACTATATGGATCTTGATAACTTAGGCGGGTGGGAGGGGATGACAGGCGAGATTTTTACTATCAGATAGGGTCATTCATGTTTGCGAGTGCAGGCGTGTTGCTCGGGTGAATCAAGTCCCAGTGAGAGCCACATTTGGCGCGTTACCCCGTAGACAAACCACTCCTAGGTCACATATTGATTCACATATGCCAAACAGTAATAGCGGACTGTGATACCAGTAGATTAGGAACACTTCTAATGTGAGGGAATAACTATCGAAGAGTAAAGTCCATGGTCGGCAGCCGTCCTTGGTCATATTCTCGTTGGCACCATTTCGGTAACATGTTATCCATGTTTGTGAGTGAGCATGGTCCTACGACCTTGAATGTCCCGTCACCCATCCACCTCAGCAGAGTCGGGATGGGACTTCCATGAAGCATGCATATCAAATCAGCCTCTCTTGCCGAAGCCGTATAGACATTACACCAGTCGGTGAGAAACACGCTACCATGCGGAGGGTCGAAGAGTGACTCTAGCCACGGCTGCGGTGTCCACCGAAACATTTTCCAGCCGGTTTCCCTCCGGTCAAAGGCATTGGCCGTTTCGGCAATATTAATGGGGAAATAGGCGTATTCCTCTTCAGGACCCTCATGTGTCCTGTTAAGACCGATCTCGATCGATTCTAGCAGCGCGTCGTAGAAGGGCATGTTGCGGGTGAGCCATCGGGCCATTCGTATCAGTCTGGTCACTGCCCCTATCCGCATGAAGAATCCAAGGATTCGGGTGGGAATCGAACTAACCGTCCACATCATGAGCGTCATTAGTCTGTTCTCGGGCGATCCGTGCTGAGACTTGAATATGTCCATGTGTTCCGCGGATAGCGTACCGACGGGGAACCCCGTCACCACCAAGAGCCGCTGGTCATCCAAGAGACGTGCTGCTGGTATTCTAGGACCCTGAGTGTCCAGATAAAAGGCCACGTGCCTCAACTGCCGGCCGAGCCTTGGTGCGGAATCTCTCCAGTCCGGAGCCCACGAGGGAAGATCGACGCTCGAATCAAAGTCGCCTCCGCAGTGCAAGGTGTCAAGGCGCCCGGTCACCTGGATGATAAACCACGCCAGGCGCTTGTAGGTCTCATCAACGCTCTCATCGTAGGAGGGCTCGAACAGTTCGCCATCGAGCTCTTCGAAAGCTCTCATATCATCGGCAAGTCCCAAGAGACCGTACACCTTGTCGTGATCGTCCGTAGCTTGAAAGTAGCTAAGATCGCAAAGCAAGTCCAGCAACCTGACTCTCGGGCCTGATGAAGGGCGACCATGGCGACGACGCGAAATGACCAGCATCAACTCCGCAAGTCGTTGGAACCGAGTTTGGGCATAGACGCTCCCGCACATGCTCAGCGACACGACCATGCGCAGCCACTCGTACGCACCTTTGAGCCGGGTCCACGGAATCGTGTGAGGACCGAGCACCACGATAGCGTCGCGTGACATGGCGATCTCTTGAACTACCCAAACCCGACCGAACCACGATCGGCCGAAAAATTCTGCGAGTGCCTCTACCGTTTGGCTATCTGGTTCTACCCTCCTCTCGTCGGCCACTTGGATGTTCACCCATATGCGAAGACAAAAGTAGCCTGTTTGAACGAGAGCACTGCCCAAGATCCACCCCGGCGATGTGAGCCTCCATCGGTGCTCCCCCAAGATGCCAGCAGCGAGTGCCTTGAGAAATACAAAGACTGCCGGTCGGACAAGAAGGACGACGAGGAGAAATTTTAGAAGATGGAGAAGGGAGTTCGCAAGCCATCTAAGAAATCGCCTCGTCCGCTCAGCGATCCCCTTGGCAACGAGATATTCGAACTCTTGACTTAGTTGCTCTAGGTGACGGATGGCCAAGCTGCTATCCGAGACGGCTTCGCCTAGCCAAATAACAACTTTTGTCGCTCTCTCGTAAATGGTTCGCATACGAAGAACCTCATGGCTTCGCTCCTGCCCATCCTGCTGGTTGATGCAGACAGCATCGATCCAGAGCGTGCGGGTGTGTATCGGTAATCGTAATGCCTGGAGCGCTGCGTGGAGATTCGGCGTCACGGATGTGGGATTTCCATTAAGGAGAATGTTCCGAGGGTTCGCGTTATCGCCCCAGGTGTAGGATAACGCCTCGTAGTGGATCGTGTCGTCGTCAAGGGAGGCGTGGAGGAGTTTGCAGGCGATGGGAGACTCCCGATCCAGTGCTGGGAGAAGTTGGACTAAGCGAATCTCATTTCGAGGGCGATTCAGGCGTGCGTAAACGAAGTTGGAGACCATTTAAGAGTAGGATAAACGGATGGGTCAGTTTCGAATTCTGCGACATGAAATAAACCAGATGTATGCAAAACGCGTACTAGAAGCTTGGATAGGCGGCGTTTTATTCTGGTTAATGTACGCAGTAAACGCCCTCATGTCGTCTCTCACTCATTGTCTCGTTGAGGTGGTCTGATAAGCGGCATGTGGCCATCTGTATAAAACAAAGAAAACCCGATTTTGCAATCGCATGAACCCTAAAACGCCTAGAATCTCCGCCACTGTGCCATTTGCCCACAACAGGCTTAGACAAATGCTTGTACGACCTCGGTGTTAAGCCCGTTGCCATGACTACTACCCTCTATCTTCGTTCCACCTGGATTGGCGGTATCTTGATGCTGCCCAAATAGCCCCCTATTCCTCGGGTTCTTGGGCAATCCTCTCAGGAGGTACTTGGCTGCTCCTCTGATGGCTAATACTGCACCGAGACCGCCGGCGGCAGGGTACGTCGCTCCGAAAGCCTTGTGCCGTAGCGGGCAAAAGGGGAAATACGCCATGGGCGAGAGCGACCCGATCCCTATGCCACCCACGCGAACGATGAAGCCAAAGCCGATGCCTATGACGAAAAGAGGCCCTTCGGCGATCAGGTACACGGGGAGAGCCATTATGACGTAGCCGAATATCGCGGGGATCCAGAGTTTGCTGCGCTTTCCGGCTTCTGACAGGGTGATGAGGGGAGTGATTACGGCGGCGCCGACGGCGAGGATGAGAAGGAGACTCAGCCAGAGAGTCATTTTCCTGCTCCATTTCAGCCACGTGCCGCAGAGGAGCAGCCAGAGTCCGAGGAGGGCGACGGGGAGGGCCCAGGTTGATAGGGTGATGCCTGAAACGGGCGCGTCGGCTGGGAGGTTGATGGCTGTGTTGACGGTCAAGGCGGTGGAGACGATGGCGAGGGAATCGATAATGAGGGATTTGGAGATTTGGAAGAGAGTGAGGATTCGTCGGGGTTGTCTTCGCGGTTCATTGACGTTGGGTTGCAGTGCAGTACTGGCAGCGGCGCCGGCCCCATCTTGCACGGGCTCATCAAAGAAGGGTCCAATGTAGTACACGTAGGGCTCCTCCTCCGAGGTATGCGCACTCATAAGCGCGCAGACGGCCGCGCAGCCTGGCGCATAGGTTCGGAAGCATTGCTAAGTTACCGAGCCGAGATATTGTCGCGGGCCGTGTGTCCAAAGCAAGGGGATATCAAAAGGCCACCAGGACACGTTGATGGAGAAGACAGTAATGATGAGCATCACCCAGGCCCGTGACGATGTCGTGCACTCCGAGTCATCGCTACCCTGGGTAAGTCCGTTCATATTTATGGTATTTGTTCAGCGTCCGGGTTTAGTCCCAACTTCGAAGATAGATCAAGCCATTGAAGCTGTGACTTCTAGGAAGAATTGATCTCGAATATAATTCAGGGCTTGCCTTGGGCTGCGGCCGAGCGTCTCGAGATTCTGTTTCGAGAATGGTGACAGTCGCGGGGAGAAAGCCTTGGGCGTAATCGTGGAGGTTTATTCTTCCGAAGACGGGCTGTGCCAAGGCGCTGTGCAGTGCATGCAATTGAGGCCTTTGTGCATGGAGCGAATCGTGCCTAGCGCACAGGCAACACTTGTGGCATGGAGGGACTCGACCACCAGTATCCCGGGATGGAAACTTTGCTGGCAATCTGGGGCCTGTTATAGTGATCCATCATGGCGCCAATGTGAGCCACGCCTTGTGCCACCAGAACCCGCCTCTAGGGTATAAAACACCAAAAGATTCCTCACCATCTACGAAGAACTCTGACAAGTGTCTCTTGATGACATCCCGTGGCTGAGGCGGATGCGATCGGGGCCCGAGAGAGAAAGACAGTCGGCCTTACCAACAACAATCCGTCTGATAGTCTGCAAGGAGGCCGATATCATAGGCTTCGCTACTCTAAGATGAACTTTAATTGCCTTTTGACAGTGGATTTGCCGTGGCTTGTGCGACGCAAATTCCAACTCGGTGTTGATGGACAAACGAGTACCGATGAGACATGTCAATTGCGTGGAGGAGCGAGGACATCAAACATTCGAATTCTTTTTGCCGTCGCGAACGGACAATGACTTCTTTCTGATTACCCCGAGGACCTCGAAACCCCCATTCTAGTTTTTTGAATGCGGGTTCGTCGCGTAGCTCCAGCTAGTCACATAGTTGCGACTAGTTTCTTTTGTGCTGTGATTCAGTTGGATAAAGAGTCCGTTGATCATCTGGGAAAGGTTGGAAATCATCTGCTCCAAGTCTCTCATTCCTGCTTGCAGAAGCTTGATTGTTTCCATGCTCGACACACCCTTTCTGTTAGGTCCATTTAGACAAGTCTACCTTTGTTGCTTTGCTCACCTTTCGCTCCTTTATGAGGTTCCAAGAGAGATCGCAATCCAATGATTCCACATTTAGAATTTTATACAATTCCTTCAGTCCAGTCTTTCACTTTACTCTCCCCGCTCTAATATATTCATCCTTTTATACCGGAGTTAGCTCTATCCAAATTCCTGCATTCATTTCCCATCATTATCATCCACAAACCTTCACCAAGACCGTCCCCCCAAGACAGTCATATTCAATCCCCGCCCATTGCCAATCTCAATTTCGTGTCATATCATGTCGAATGTGTCGGAGGACTCGTTGTTGGGCATCCCGGCTTTCCCATCACTCGACATGGGTGTAAAGGCAAACGAACCTGGAGAGCCTGGTTTCGTCCAGAGGTTTGAAACCAATAGACCCTCATTATGTTGCCAACCACTAACCGATATCCTCCGGGGCTCCAACCTTGGTAGCGCTGACGAGCCAATTTCCAAGGGCTGGAAAACCCCCTTAGTTGATACCATGCCATCTGTTCCCATTGCCAACGACGGCATCCCTATGGTGAGCAAAGAGTGGGATGTCTCCCGTCTCGATAAATTACGTCCGTTCTACCGCCACTTCGCCGTCAAACCGGAGATTGTGGAAGCTGCCATGGAATTCCTCGTCCATGCTGTGTCAAAAAATACGAGCTATATCATGTGCACCGTGACCGACGAGGGTCAGGTGGAGCATGACGAATCACTAAACCGAGACTGGAAGAGAATCATGCTCCCGATTTACCACCGAGGGACCCAGTCGTGGGCGCTCGGGTTCATCGACCAGGAGAAGAAGGGCGCAATTCTTGTCGAGCCGTACCATGGAAGCAGTCCTGAGGTACGCTTCATCGAATACCTGAAGTCCAAGGGCCTAACACTCGAGGTGCACGCTAGGGTCGGCCACAACGGCTTCGAGTCACCTTATAGAAGCGCCATTTTCATCATCAGCGCAGCCTTCGCATTATGTACAGACTGCGATGTTATACCATTGGAAATCCCTTGGGACCTCTGGCGTATGGTACTGGCTACTGTCACCGAAAAGCCCGGGACTCCGTTGGAAGAACCCGAGACAGCTTCTGAAAACGATGATATAACGACTGAGACCGTTGCAGCCATGAGAAAGATCCTGATCCGAGTTATCAGGCGTATCAGGGTTTCATGTTTACGCGATGCTGAGACCCTGACGGGTCGCAAGTTTAGGTGCCTTGGAGAGCTCTCGGTCTTCGTGAAAAAGCTGGGGGAGGTGCAGGGGGAAGAGACCTGTGCGGTGTCCGAGGATAACGAGGCGGAGTACAGACAAGCTGTTGCCCAGTTTGCCATTGTGCGAACCGTGGAACTGCTGGCTCGTCGGTTTAGCCCACGATTTGTTATCCGCCACAGGGGCTGTTGAGAGCCCGAAGGCGCCGGAGAAACAGTTTCAAGAAAAGGGGATGCTTAGAAGTGGCGAGAATGAAAACAAGAAGACGACAGGAGCGAAGACTTTTACCGAAGACTCGAAAGCTCAAGATGAGTAGGATCAATGGAACTGAGTTGTATGAAGTGGCCTAAACAGAACGGGTGTTCAGAAGATGTCAGTTATGAGTTGGTATTATTCCCTTGTCGGTTTATAGAATGCAGAACTCTAAAGTTGGTTGCCCTATCTCCCAAGTACCTTCGTAGTTCAAGTTGATATAAAAACAATTTTTTTTTTTTTTTTTTTTTTTTTTGCGTGGGGGGAAAGAAAAAAGGTTGCGACTTATTTTTCTCTCGACCAGAAGACCGCGTTTGAGGCTTACGATATTCAACAATTGCATAACCTGCCCGGTTAGCTCAATCGGTAGAGCGTGAGACTCTTAATCTCAAGGCTGCGGGTTCGACCCCCGCATTGGGCTCAAATCCCAATGCGTCTTCTCAGAAGGCACATCGATTCTCTTTTTGCACTTTTTGAAAGTTTATTTTATTAAACAAGTTTGTTTATTTCTCAATTTTTTCATCATTTTATTTTACTCTCCCTCTTTAAACCTGAGGCAAGCTCTAGATATAATAGGAGAAATTTTCTTTACCTCGTAAACATTAAAATCAAGGGCGATCTTAGAGTCCACTCTCTTCGAGGAACAACGTATCAATTGATCTAGGCCGTGAGGGGGCCTTGGGAGCATCACACTCATGTACACACGCCTTTCTCATTCATCAATTGATCCATCCGCAAGTACATTGGTGATATCGCGCTTGCGACGGCGTTGCCATTCGTCGAAGAACAAGTCGATTGAGCTGTCTGTTAAAGCCTTGAGGTGAGTAGCTAGAACAATTCTGGAGGTCGGAAATGGCAGCTTACTGTATTCCCGCATACGTTTGACCTCGCACGCTGGCCGGTAAATATGCGCGACATATTCTTTCAGCGCCTTGGAAGGCGTTGCCCGAAAATTGAGAAGCTCCTCAAAGTAAACGGAAGCCAGATACTCTTCGAACGTCACGCCAACGATGGGGATTTCATCCCTAATATCGTGGTCCTCCCCATAGTCTTGGCGAATCATATCTTCCAAACTGAGGCCCTCGCTTTCCTCGCTTTCCTCGTCACCCTGTGCGGCGGGGGCGAAGAACCCGTACAGGTCTATATCTGTATATAGGATGCAGTGGTTGCCGCTCTTGTCCATGTAGAGATACGCGAATGCGCAGCCTTGCTGATCGAAGTAAAACCGAACGAGATACCCACCGGAACTGCCGTCAATGCAAGAGGGACATTCAATAATCCCGTCAAGCTCAAAGTACCAAGCCGAGGCGCTCGGAATGCGATAATGCAGGTGCTTGCTCCTCAGGAACGTGTCGAAGCCCTGCGGCAGCGTCAAGCCAAGTGTCTCGGTCTGCTTGATCAAATCATCTACCTCCTCGTCCGGGGCTACGGGGCGAGCACCCTCGGGACCGGTGTGAGGTGCCATTTCCGTTGCCGTTTTCTCATCGAGAGGCTCCAGCCAATCAAAGGTGCCGTCTAGCTTCATCCAGCTCCGCAAGTCGGGCGGTGAGCATCTAACGTACGGACTTTTTGCGGGGTTCAATCCGAAGCGTTCACAGTCGCCCGTAGGAATGTCAACACGCTGGTGGGTCCAGTCAGGGGACAAAGTGCCGATGTGCCCCGGAAATGACGGCATCAAGAGCTTCTCCCCCGAGGTGGAAAACGTCGAACCCATGCGTCGGGCATTCTGCAGCCATGGGATGGAGGGCTTTAGCACGCGGAGCGACGCGTGATAGAACTGGCGGTTGAATGTTTTGGCGACGGATACGAGGTCGAAGGGGTTCAGGTTCGAGAAGATCTGCGAGAGCAGCTCCGACGGAAGAGATAGAATTGTGATGGCCATGGCTGTCAATGTGCAGACTCGTTGGAGCCTATCAAGAAATATGTGAAGAAGCTGACCACAGTGACAAGGGATAGGAACTGAGGCTGAGAGCTGAGAGCTGAGACGGACCCATTCGACCCCTCACATTCGTCATTTAATTAAACGAAATTGCTCTAAACAAACTTCTTTTCTCCAATGAAATTTGGATACGAGTTACGCCAGTGGGGTTTTTGCGACGTCCATTGCTCTAGGCATCTCGCGAAAGTTTTCTCAGTTCACAAGCGTCGGAGAAACGGTCAGTGTGTTCGCATTCAGCTAGCCGCGAAACACATGGCCAAGGATGCGCTACATCCGACGAAAGGGAAGGGGAGGGAAAAGGTTTCCTCTGAGTTTCTAGCCCAGGTTCTCATTTATTATTATTTGTGAAAATGCCGTCTATCAGCCTTTGGATAGATGAAAGGGTGGTGTGGGCCGTGGATGGCATGCTGGATAAGGCAGCTGCTTATACCAAAGAGGGTGCAAAGAAACGCCCCCGCCAGGCGTTATGCACTACGCCCCAGGACGTAGTTTTTAGGGAGGCTAGATTCAGTGGCTCTTCGAGGGACAGGGAACCACTCGGAGTTGGGTCGCGGAGAAACGACAAACGAACGGTGCTCGGGGCGAAGATGTAAACCATTTCCTCACCGCACCGCTTAGAATGCAGGATTTGGTTATTTAGCTACTAGTTAGGGTTCTCTATTCCATTCTAGATAGTACTTCTATTATTATAAGATCATTTTATATTTTACAATCTTGGTGGCCTTGGTCACAACTTCTAGTAGTGGGGGTTTACCCAGCAGTTCCTCGCTCGGTGCTCTCCGCCGCCTATTTTATGGATATCTTGTTAGCTTATCGACATATTAAGTAGTAGCGTCAGGAGAATCTTACACTTCCAGCAATCAAGATCCTCGACCGTGCAGGTGTAGGACCAGTGGTTAGGTTTTCCGCCTGATGTTCTATTAGCCCCTGATTTGTATTTGAACTTTCAAGAGTATGTCTCACAATTGTAACAAATTCCTGGGCGAGACTGGAAAAATGACGGACGATTATTCCGAACCCGTCTCGATCTCTAATAGAATTCTGGTCAGTAATAAGACTCTCCAACTTCGGCCCTTTATAGACAAACCCTGTAAACTCGGTTGCCCTCTACCCTGCGACCAGTGTTGGGTCGTCTGAAGGCAGCCCGTTGTCCCGTATCCGAGCGTCGCAAGTGAGCTGAAAACCCCTAGCACCTGGTTAGAATCCTTCCTCTATTCCTCTATCCCTCTATCAGACGTGACTTACGTCAAGTCGCTCATTGATCCTCTCTTCTACTCTACCAAGCTGATTGCGAGTCTCTTCGCCGTCCTGAAGTATCGTGGTGGTAGATTCGTGCACCTCATTCGTAAGGACTCTTATTTGTTCTTCAGTGGCCGATTGTATATCCCCCCACAGTCCTTCAACGATATCTTGGAGGGCGTTTCCCATCTCGTCGAGTCGACGTGCGTGTTCTTCACAAAGGGAGACTGAGTCTTGCGATCTATTGGCAAAAGATTTCCAAGGATATTAGCAAACGAATAGCCATAAACGAGACGTTGTTGCAGAGACAGCGGCTAGGAGGGAGGGAAATGCGGTTCATCATACAAGAGTAGAATATAATGTGTCTGTACCTCATCGAGAATTTCTCGAAGCTCCTCGTGCAGTCTCTCAAGCTCATTTTCCTTCAACAGGACACGCACGGCCTTGGTCCCCACCATCACGACTGTCGTCTTTCACCATGATGTACTCTCGTCGAGTCTAGCCTGCTCAAGATCTCTTCGGCAACACGTTTGCTCCGCTGGCAGAGGTCTGCAAAAGTTTTGTCGTCGGGATTGGCGCTGGTAATGCGGTCGATATATGACTGTATTTCCTCGACAGAGTCGAGTTTCGGTCCGAAGGCATGTTCCCCGTCCTCGGCTCGATAGATCTTTTTTGCCGTAGTGACGACCTTCCAAGAGAACCTCACTAGGGCCATTACGTCAGCCGAGAGGCCCACGACCGCGTTTAGTTCCATTATACCTCAAGTTATCGATGAGGCGTTTGGCCCTCCTCTGGGTGTAATAGATAGTCTGGTAAGAATGGAGGTGGTGGAAAGAAGGAAGAAACTCGGAACCACCGGGATAGTATTGCAAGAGTGATCTTTCTGCATTCCGCGTCGCGAACGCGAGAAGGAGAAAAGTGCGCCCCGTCAGCGGTGGCTTAGTCGACATCCACGTGCCTCGCGCTGCAGCTGGTGTGGTAGCACAGGATGCGCAAAAGCCTCGACATGGTTGGCTGTTGCCGCAGACCAGTACGGTCGAATATCCAGTTCTGAACGTGAGGCGGAATGGTGCGGGGTTGTAGAGGATTTGCGAGTCCCTACCTGTAATATTCCAACCATAATAGCTATCATAGAACTCGGCGGACTACATGTAGGTCCTCCTGGCCCTTTACTAGCCGATCCGAGGCTGTATCTAGATGGCTTGTCTGCTGCTTCGAACGGCACGGCCGCGGCGGAACGGAAAGGGCCTAATAGTATTGCGAAGCTGTCGGGCCAGATCGGATTTGGCCTGCCCGAGTGTCCTGACACTAACGGTTGGTGCCTGAAGTGCAAGCATTGGGGCCTAAACAGACAGCCCAGGCTCAACAGATGTTATGTAACTAGCCGTTTAGGTTGTTCATAACTTAATTATAATTGTAGATGGCCATAATCCATATTGGTATTATTCCGAGCTTCCCTAGGGTCGGGTGGCTGAAAAGTTGTTGCTATCGCTGATACTATAACTTGAAACCTGAAACAGCACATAATGGCCTAGAATTGGAATGGCCTAAACTTACTGTCTAGAATAGTGGTGAGAAGTCCTGATGTGGCCAGATGAAGCAGGTAGATGAAAAGATAGGGTTGTACATCACCGAAGTAGGGATTGGAAACGAGTGTGAGAGCCGACAGGCGGAAAAGCGTGTACCTTAGCACTGACTGGTATAAGACAAACTGTGCTGTAATGAGTATGCTCGTGTTAACGGTCTACTTTATGTTGGGGTTTGATGTGGGCTATTGACTACACTATATAGAATCCTCAAATCCAACCTAGCTTCGTCGTACCACTGTGTTGCAAGAGCTGTCATAGTCTCAGGGGACAAGGCCAGAGTGTCCTTCAACCGCCCGAAGAACTTGCATCATGGTATCCAGCTCGCTCTGGTTTCGCTCCTGCTAGTGCGTGTTTGCGAACTGGTAGCAAATTTTCTCCATGCTATCCCCGACCGTCAGCTGGGTATCAGTAAAGCTTGTGGTATCCAGGAGGCGCTGGCCCGGTTTAGGGCAGCTGGCGTGATCTGACGCTGGCCGAGCAAGAAGCAAAGTCGGGGTCTCTATGCCGGGTTGGGATCACGTGAGGCGAACGTGACTGGAAACACGTCTGCGGAACTTTGCTGCCAGATCGGTCAGCGAGACGTCTCGCTCCCCAAAATTAATATTCGGACGTCGATCCCGAGCCAGCGTGGGATGCATTAATTCTGCCGTTATCGCCGGTGGAAAAGCGTTGGGGGTAAAATTCTTCTATTGATCCCCTCCGTCGACCCTAGTAAATAGCACCGAAGGCAGTACATCCCAACAGCAGATGGCCAGCGTCTGCCGGGTCCGATCTCTGGACCACCTTGTCCTCACCGTCAAGGACTTGCAGGCAACCGCCGACTTCTACGTATCCGTAATGGGAATGAAGCACGAGCGGTTCGTCTCCATGGGATCCGAAAGGCACGCTCTCGTCTTTGGCCAGCAGAAGATCAACCTCCATATCAGCGGCAAGGAGTTCGAGCCCAAGGCCCAGACTGCCCTACCTGGCTCAAGTGACTTGTGCTTCCTGATCGAGGAAGACGTTGGTGAGGTTTGCGAACGGCTTCGCGAGCGCGACATCGAGGTCTTGGAGGGAGGGCGTGTGGTGGACCGGACGGGGCCCAGGGCGAAGCTCAAGAGCGTCTACATCAGGGACCCGGACGGAAATCTTATCGAGTAAGTAAGAGGCCTTGTGCCTACATCTACGGTTATTTTTTCGAGTTGACGTACCAACCTTCGCCAGACTTTCCAACGAGGTAGAGTAGACGTTACGAGTTAGGAGTGGATAACGTACCACCGGCAACTGTGGAGGCCAAGATGGACTTTCCTTCCCTATGTTCGCCCGTAGAGGAGGGAAGTACACGACAGCCCACCGCTAAAACTAGGAAGTTGCTAGTTAGAGAGGAACATGATGTGGAGGGCCAATCGCAAACACGGCAGGGCAGGTGGCGTCGTGAGTGTCGAGCGGGGGCGGATGGGCCGGCCGCGAGCTCCCCTTCCCGAGAGGGACCACGGGGAGCGACTTTAGGAGAGGGAACGACGTCGGCAGGGGGAAGGTAAGAGATATCTTCTTCGGAGAGGCCAGTGTCGCCATGCGGGGAGGTGTGGAGGAGGGGCTCGTCGCTGGGTAGAGGCTGGGATGTCCTGATTTCGGGGAGTTCGATATCCGAGACCACGAAGTCATCGTCTGGGGAGTGGAGCTGGTCGGAGTGTCGCAAAGCTCCGCGCATGAATGGGGATTGGATAAGTGAGGTAGAGCAGGAGAGCCTGACGCCGGTAACCGGAAAGAGGAATATTCTTCGCCATCCCCCCCCTCTGGTTGGTTGGTTGGTGTAGCAGGCGTCCGGAGCTACAAATTAATGGTTGGCTGGGATTGGGAACCGGAATGAGCAGAAGAGGCTGGGAAGGGAACAACAGGGCGCGCAGTGAACGACCAGGGAGGCTTTGGGGGAGCAAAACGCAATGTGTATCGGGGCTATAAAATAGCTGAAAAATGGAAAAGAAAGAGAGTGGCGTGGATGCTCTCGGTCGCAGTGGTGGTTGCTCAGAATAGCGTTGAAGGAAGGAATGGGCCCGAATTTTTGGTAGTTCGTGGATAGACAAACTCTGCCTGCCGAGTGGCCGCTTCACGTGCCCGGAGACTGCAATGGAAGAATGGAAGGGGCCACATTGATCCAGAGGACAGTTATGGAAGTAGGATCTGCAATCTAAGTTGAAGGTTGACCCGCACCTGCTGAAGTATTGAGACACGCCTTAACACGCCTTCCGTAGACTTCACGCTAGAGGATCGTGGCAGCAACTGCGAACGAGTGAAACGCTAATGACGCACACGGGCTATGTGTCATGCATTCATCTTTCTCGGGGAAGGAGAGAGGAATGAAGCCAAAGGCTTCTCCTGGCATTTTAGGAGGTGTACACCCCAGTATTCCCTTCCAGACTGATACCACGATGCAGGCTCAACTCCCTTCCCCACCGGTAGTTGAGGCTGCGTACCTAAATCCCTCATTGACGACGGGTTGACAGCCGAGCCCGGAGCCCCAAGGACCACTGGGGGCGACCGAACCGATCCACATACCGTTCTTCTAGTACCATCGGCGGCGAATTCGCAACATCCAGGTCATACGTAACAAACGGAGTCCACCACGCATCGTCGACGCTCTCTCCACGGCCGAAATTATGCCGGGTCTTCAGGACCACTGCTTCCATTCCTGGCTCCTCACTCTCCTGTTTTCGAATTTGGAAATCCGTGTAACAGTGCGCACAGGCAACATAACCTCGTAGAGCGTCGTGAACATCCCATTTACACCACGAGGTAGAACAAGGGAAATCAGTTGACCAGATAGTTGAATGGCTCTCCTCACCGTAGCTATGTCGTATGCCCGTGTTCTGGAAAAGGAATTCGAATACAGAGATCCAGTTCAAATGTGGGCAGATATACCGCAGCTCAGGGCGACGTCTCACCAGCCCCTTGATACCTCTTGGAGTGATCGTTGCCCACCTTCCCGAGGCCTCGGAATACAGCTCTGCCTGGGTCTTGAGCGTCAGGCAGCCATTGATGACGTGGGTATCTTGTTCGCGACGGGCGATCAGGGTCAGCCTGGAATCTCCGAGTCTATAAGTCACGCTATCATAGAGCATGCCCCGAGGATAGATCCCCCAATTGTGCTTTGTCGATCTTAGCATAGCAGCCACCGTGCTAAATGAAAAAAGGAGTCGCCGCAAGTGTTTACGAATCTCGTTATACCTCGACGTTTGGTTCTCCCAGTTAACGGTTGGGCAGATATTATCATGGCCGGCTTCCACCCAATGCTTCGGGAGGGAGGGGAGGTGGAAGGTCTGACAAGTTGGGCAGAGTATGTGCGAAGGGAGTATGCCGTCCCTTTCTAGGCGCGTTAGAAGGTTGTATCGGGACTCCGCGTCGAGGATGAAGGAGCTGCGACCCAGCTTTCGCATCATCGTGTGGCTGGCGAGCGCAAGTGCGGCTCGGTCGGGAGAGGCAAGGCTTTGAGCAATTCCCAAAGTCAACTGCATGGGAAACAGTTCAATTCGCAGCGGCCCTCCCAGGGACCAGCCGCCATAGCTTCGTAGGCGACATTGTGGCGGAAGGCCTCGTGAGCGGGATTCTCGGGGTGGAGGGATTCGGGGCTGTGGGGGACTGTACGGAGGAGGATCGTCCCTGTTGGGTGCCTCTTCGACATCTGCTATCTCAGCCTTCCCTTTGGAGCGAATTTCATCCGTTAATCTTTCCTCCAGGCTGGTTTCAGTGCTTTCGGCTCGCCGCCGCCTGTGCTGCATCCGGCGATCCAGTAACAGGTCTATACAATACTAGTAGACTCATTAGCTTTAGAGGTTTTTGAGGAATGGGGAAATAAGGTATGATATTCTAGATCAGAGTGAAATATACTTTAACATGTGCATGGCTGGGCTAGAGACTTCCTCCCACCAAACACGGGCAACTAGTGAAGTGCCCTTCGAATAGGGCGCAAATTCTGCCTAGGCTTGCATTTATACTCAGCTGGTGGGTAGGTGAACGGTAACATACTGTCACTGACAAGTTTGAGATGGCTGACCCCATCACCCTCTTCTCTATAACTGAGCTTGAACTCATGGATTGTCCGCTACCTGCTTGCCGTCCTCCCTACTCCGAGAGTCCATTCCGTGGTCATCTAAATCCCAAAAGAGAAAAAGAAAAGGAGAAGAGAAAGTGAACATACAACGGAGGGGAGAAAATAATATAAAAGAAAAGAAAAGCCCCGAGAGACTACTGAATAGGGTCGACCATCACCCAGCAGAGTGTTGTAATAATCTACTTGTCTGAAGTCCCCTCATTATTGCCAAGGGACATGATCTCTAGGCTCTCTTAGGAGCAGAAGAAGTCTATCTCTTGCGAAATTTACGTGGGAATTCCACTTGGGAGTGGCCGTCTTGGATTTTGGTTGGAGCCGTTGATGTTCAGGTAATAAACGGTACTCGCCTTGTTTTGTGATACAGTTGTAGACCTGTAGAGGATCGGTTAGTCGGCAGCGAGCCCGCATTAGGGGATTCTGGAGTAGAGGCAGAAGCTGTTCAGCGGTGACCAATCATTAACTACCCAGAGCCCCTCAGATTGGATTGCCCGAAGCACCGTTTGGGCTGCTCTGCTTCCCATCATTACCCCATAAATCGTAGTCTGACGGGTCGGACATTGCCCACATCGGCAGCTTTTAATCTTAATAATTATAGGGCTTCCGGGGGAATCGAACACAACTCGCTGGCACTTGAACATGGGTCCGAATATTAAAGGAGATATCGCCGAGACTGCCGAGGCCAGGCTGCTTCCCTCTCCGCCACCCCTCGTCCCGGTACCAGACGATGCCGCTCTCCCCAGTGACGAACTATGTTCGGCTTGCGCCGCACTGAAGCTAACTGCGCGGCGCTTCATCGTCTTCCCCAAAGATCCCGAATACCAGCGGTGGGCAGGGAAGGTCACCAAGCCCGTGTACCTCGCCTCCATCGCCGACATCAGGAGCCATACTCACTGCCCCCTCTGTCGACTTCTTCTCGTCTCGCTTGGTGGCGAACGCGTCCCCGAAGTCGATCGCCGCAACCGGACCGTGCATGTCGGCATCGGCTGGGGCGCTGACGGACGCGCGCCATCGCCCGACAAACAGTGGGACGCACTCAGCGACATCCGCGCCATGTGGCCCCATCTCATCGTCGAGGGCGGCAAGCTTGCCGACATCGACATCGACACGGTGAGCGCATTCCCGCAAATCACCTTGCTCGTCAACGACGCCCCGGCTGACACGCCTCCCACAGCGTTGCCCTTCCTCCCGCGCCCGGTGCGCCGCGGCTACATCGACTTTGACCTCGTGCGGTACTGGCTGGCCATCTGCGACACGCGCCACCGCCGCGTGTGCCACTCCACGCACATCATGCGCGAGATGGGTTGGGGTTCGCCCGTGTTAACCGTCCCAGCCTTTCGCTGCGTTGATCTCGAGCAGGACTGCCTTGTGCGTCTCCGTGGCGTCGTCGCTGACCCGCGGTATGCTGCTCTCAGCTACGTCTGGGGTCAGGGCGGTGCCGACAAGGACTTCTTCCGGACTCTGACCACCAATGTCGCCGAACGCGAGACGCCCGGCTTCTTCGCTCGCAAGGACAGCCGCGACCGCCTGCCGGCCACGATCCGCGATGCCATGACGGTGGCGCAGAGGCTAGGTCTGCGGTATATCTGGGTCGACAGCCTGTGTATTGTGCAGGACGGCCACGGCGAGGACTGGCTCGAAGCCATACAGAAGATGGACTTGGTGTACGGTGCTGCCTACGTGGTCATTTGCGCGGAAGGGGGCGCGAGTGCCTTTGAAGGCATCAAGGGCGTCGAGACGGAGCGCGGGTGGCGGGACGATGTGCGGAACGTGGAGCAGATTGCTGACGGCCTTCGACTCGCGTATTGTGGAGGCGCTGACACTACGCTGGAGGAACTGGTATACTCTACCCGCGGGTGGACGTGAGTTTTCGTCCCACCTCTCTCTACGATTTGTGTCCTGTTCAGGCTTGCTAATGGTCTCCCGCAGTTATCAGGAGAGGCACTTCGCCTGCCGCGCCCTCACCTTCACCGACGGCTCCGTCAGCCTGCATTGTCGGAGCGGCCTAGACTTTTCCGAGGACCAATTTGAGGACACGGCAGAGATCAGAAACATGCCCAATATGACCTTCGCGAGCAACGACAACGACATTTCGCAAATCGTCGAGGGTCACATCCAGAACTACTCGGAGCGCAGACTAACCCAGGAGACGGACATCTACCGCGCCTTTGCGGGCGTCGCACGTCAAATCCGTCGCACCCTAAAGTCGGATCTGTGCCACGGCTTACCGGCGCGCTTCTTTGACTGGTTTTTGCTCTGGGAGCATGTGCGGGAGGACGCTCCGACGCGTCGGGCTGCTGCGCCGAGCTGGTCGTGGGCTGGGTGGCACGGTCCCGCGTGGTCGCACATCTGGGACTGGTACACGCCTGACCTGAAGGCTGTGCGTCGCGGCATGAGGAAGCGTACCTGGATCATGTGGTATCAACGCAAGGGACACCAGTCGACGAGATGCGAGCTCGTGTGGAGACACCGCAGGGATGACAAGGGGAGAGAGTTGAACTTTTACGGCGGGCCGGTGCGCAAGAATGAGCGCTTTGCGCTTGCCATGGATTGCTCGACCACTGAGCCGACGGCCCAGACGCTGACGGGAGAGGGGCTGCCGCAATACACGGCTGATATCCTTTGCAAAAACCCGGGGTCTGGATTTTTGCAGTTCTGGACTGTGTCAGCGACGTTTGAGCTGCGTCGGGTCGGAAAGGGCGACGACGGCGTCTACGGGCAGAGAGTCCCGAGACCGCAGGCAGAAGCCTCCTCCGAATCCTCTGACGACGATGGCTATGACTATGATGGTAGGGATGACAATGACGACGACGACAATGAAGGCGATGACGATGACGATACTGATGACTATACTGAACTATACTGATGACTATACTGATGATGATACCGATGATGACGACGAAGATGATGAAGAGAGCGAATTCGACCACGACTTACAACCCGGAACCAAGCTCATCATAGCCGGTCAGTCGGGCCTCGCAATCGGTCGCATCTACGTGCCGACCAGCTGGAGCGGACTTTCCGAGCTCGACGCGTCGGACGGCGTCCCGTACCGACGCGAGTTCGTAGTTCTTTGCGAGGCTCGCGACCAGCGGGCGAAGAACTTGAGCCTCGTCGACGAGGATGAGGGATGGCGTTATCGCGTCATGTTGGTGGATCCCAAGTGTGGAGGGCAGTGCTTTGAGAGGGTCTCGGTTGGATCCGTCGGGTTGGGAGACTTGAGTGAAGCGGTGGGAGGATTGACTTGGAAGGAGTTCATTCTCGGGTGAGTGAGTTAGCAACAAGTTTTGGGACCGTGTTCGTAATGGTAACAATTCTGGAATCTGTCTTGTCTTAGGTCTTCTGATCCCGTCTGAAATATATGACTTGTTTCTTTACCCCCTAGAACCTCGAGTCTTAGATACCTCTTCGTACCCAGTAAGATTGCTCAAGCGAGACATCTAGGGAAGTTACAGCTTCCCCCTATCCTACTGTCTCTCTATTATCAAGCTTGAACTCATTGACTCTCTGCGACTTGCATGTAATTTCGTCATCGTCTAAGTCAAAAGAAGGGAAAAAAAAGTACAAAAGAAAGAAAGGGGGAAAGGAAGATACAAAGAGAAACAAGACATACAAATCTAAATACGAACAAGAAGGGGGATGGCGACAAGATTGGCAAAAAGCAAACCTTTTGGACGCACCCGGAATCGAACCGGGGACCGCCTCTATGCTAAAGAGGAATTATACCACTAAACCATGCGCCCCTCTTTGTTGGGTCCTGTGGAGTCTAAGTTGTACTGTAAAGCCATTCCCAGTTAGGACGAGCCGAGACCGGATCATGGGGCAGACGCAAAGTGGTGGGCAACAATAATCTCAAGGAACACAAGTAACAAATACGAATTGCAAAAAGCTCGAAGATTTCTGCTGTGTTTAAGGAGACCACATCCAAACCTTATTTTTCTTGTGCCGTCTCGAGCATCCGCGTGGTCAAAGTGCTGTCAGACACACGACCGATCCATTTGTATGCAGATAGTATGAAGGGGACGGAGCTGTAAAAAAGCTACTCTGCGGGGAATGCATGAAGCATTAAACCGGCTTGGGGAAGCTCCTCGTCCACCCACCGACAAACTACTTCCCTTTCGTGGTGATTGGAGAGGGCTTGACTCCGTACCTTGCAGGGTGCAACCCCCAGACTGATATTGTACTGACGGGAGCAGGGACCCAACAGACCGGCAAAAGATGGTGTGCGGACTGGGGTGGTGGTCTTCGACGGCATGGACTCTACTCACTCATCACAGGGAATTATAGGTGCGCTTGACCATTCATCGGGGGCAGAGTCCCTCCACTAACTCAGGTCATGATATATTGCACAGGACCTGATGCCGACAGAGATGGGATTGGGCGGTTGTGATTCTCCAACGGGATATGAGGGGGCAATATCCCCGCATACTCGAAATATCCTAAAATGGCTCCATTGATGAATCTCGGCTGACGGGCGGGCCACAAATTGGACGCCTAAATATGTCAGGGAGGGGATATATAATATGTAATCTTTTCCAATTACTTATAAGATGGGTGAAGTCACCAAATAGATACAAAAGCAACGGTTCGTCCTCCGCTCCACATTTCCTTGGCTCTCCGTTCCTGGCCTTGGCTCTTTACATGGTCTTGGCTGCCGCCTTCCAGTTCCTGGTTTCCAATAAGCCTTAAAAAAAGAATGTCTTTCAAACTCTCACTCATTAGCCTCGTGGCTTCGCTGCTGGTGGGCGAAGCGATAGCTCAAACCGAAGAGCATCCCTTGCTACCAACATGGAAATGCACCACCTCGGGAGGTTGCGTGCAGCAAAACACCTCCGTGGTGCTCGACCGCGACTCGAAATTCGCCCGCGGCACTGCCGGCTCTAGAACAGCGGCTGACTACGCTGCGATGGGCGTTTCTACTTCGGGAGACGCCTTGACTATGTACCACTACGTCAAAACAGACTCTGGGGCGCTCAACGCTGCCTCCCCGCGCGTTTACCTCCTAGGCGAGGACGGCAAATACGCAATGATGAACCTCCTCGATCAGGAGTTGTCTGTGGACGTTGACCTCTCTGCCCTCCCATGTGGCGAGAATGGGGCCTTCTACCTATCAGAAATGGAGCCCGATGGCAGAGGTGGCGCCGGGGCGGGCAACGGCTACTGCGACGCTCAGTGTCAGGGCTACTGCTGCAGCGAGATGGACATCCTCGAGTCCAACTCGATGGCGACGGCCATGACGCCGCATCCGTGCAAAGGTGACAACTGCGACAAGGCCGGATGTGGATATAATCCTTACGCGAGCGGGCAGCGCGACTACTGGGGACCCGGCAAGACGGTCGACACGAGCAAGCCGTTCACGGCGATTACGCAGTTTTCGGCCAGCGGGGGGAGACTGTCGCAAGTCACGCGCACGTATATCCAGAACGGGCGGCAAATTGGCGGTGGCGGGACGATTTCTAACTGTGGGTCGGAGGGGGCGACGGGTGGCCTAGCTGGCATGGGTGAGGCTTTGGGGCGTGGAAGTGAGTGTCTATCCCCGGAAACTTTGCACGTATTGTTTTGTGTATTCCAGGCTTGAGGGGCGTTGGCGTTGTACTGCCTCCTCATGGCAGGGCCTGAGTCTGGAGCCTCTGACCAACCTGTGATCCTTTGCTAACTCTATATCCCCTAGTGGTCCTTGCAATGAGTATCTGGAATGATGCTGTGCAACAGATGGCCTGGCTCGATTCAGGAGCCAATGGACCCTGTGGTGGCGGTCAGAGCAGCCCGTCCAACATTCAGTCGCAGCATCCGGACACTCACGTCGTCTTTTCCAACATTCGCTGGGGCGACATCGGATCGACCACCAAAGGTTAATAAGAAAGTGAATCTGTGTGCTTCCCTATTCTATAGTTATATATGGTAGTGTGAGGGTAGCCAGGGCACTTTCTGAGCCGAGCCGAGAATCACCATTGATACAAGAGCGCTTTCGTTCTAATGAGACGCTGCTCTAATCGTAGTGGAAACGACAACCAGCGATATGGGCAATGATTGAGGACTCGCAAGCGCAGTTATATACTTCAAAAGAAACACGAACACTTGCTCTCCTAGCCTCTTTCGAAATCTTGGAGAATTATATTAATTCCTAGTTGAAAACGCTCGATCTCGATCTACTAGCAGCCGTTACTTTTCAAGCGAAATGGCGGTACTATTGGTTATATATATAATTATATC
>SJVG01000497.1:0-28046 GCA_034774675.1 Scedosporium minutisporum
CCCCAGAAACGCCCCCACGACGAAGCCCACGCGCCAAGCGTCCCCTCGCCGCTCAATCCCGAAGTCAAGCCCTCCAAGGTCCCGACGCCGGCGACGGACGAGATGGCCCCGCGCGACAAGCCCGCCAGGACGAAGAAGGAGTCCGCGAAGAAGCGCGAATCGAAGGGCCTGGACGGCGGGAGCAGTCGCGCAACGCCGGATCCGAAGCTCGCGCAGGCGGTGGTGGTGGACCCGAATACGTGCTCGCCGCTGAGATATAAGTTGGCGCCTCCGCGACCTTCGGATTTCGAGCCGCCTAAGGGGCCTGTGTTTACGCCGCATCATGAGCTTGTAAAGGCGGATAGGAAGAAGGTTCAGTTTTATGAGACGTCGGATCAGTAAGTTTGAGATGAAAACCCGGCCTTTCGTGTGTGGTTTACTGACTCGGAGTATTCCTTTTCTTAAGTGTCTACAATAAGAAGAACTTTCACTATACACACTGCATTGCGGACCCTGCGTTCCCCTCGTCCTTTTACTATCGCCAAACCGAACCCCAACCTCTGGGACCACATATCAACTTCGAAGATGCTGCGACACACATGTACTTCGACGAGACCGGTCACCACATCACTACCGATAAGGGGTTCCGCATGGCGCGAGCCAATGTCACCGCCCGCGAAGGCCGTTGGTACTGGGAGTGTAAGATTACAAACGGCATTGTGAAGACGAAGAAGGGAGAACCGAATACTTCGAATGGCCATGTACGAATTGGGTTCGCGAGGCGCGAGGCATCTCTAGATGCGCCAGTTGGCTTCGATGCCTATAGCTACGGCATCAGGGACAAACAGGGCCACAAGGTGCACATGTCGCGCCCGAAGTCGTTCTTCCCTCCCGACGAGGAGATTTGCGAAGGGGACGTCATCGGCCTCGAGATTAAGCTGCCTTCGGAGCAGCTTCAGCGCAAGGTCCTGGCAGGCGACTATAACCCCGTCGTAGACGATCCGGACGAGGAGCCAGACCCGTTCGCACCCGCTCCGAATATTGTCAGGGACCGCATCCCCATCCGATTCAAGTCTCATCTCTACTTTGAAAAGATCGACTACCATACCACAAAGGACCTCGAAGACCTCATGAACCCAAGCCCGGCTGTATCGGGCCCTTCCATACCGCCCAACCCCAACCACCCCGTTCCCGCGTTGCGGACCCTGCCGGGCTCCTACATCAAAGTCTACAAAAACGGCGTCCTCGTGGGAACCCCCTTCGAGGACCTCCTCGCCTTCCTCCCGCCGGCGTCGAAACCGCAGTCGCAGCCCGGCGCGCGTGAGGGTCTCGACGACGGTATGCTCGGATACTACCCCGCTGTGAGTGTGTTCCGCATGGGCGCCGCCGAGGTCAACTTCGGTCCCAAATTCTGGTACCCTCCCCCGGGATACCAAGGGGCCGGTGACGACGAGGACGAGGTCGACATGGTGGGGGTCGAAAACGATGATGGGAAGGCCGCGAACGGGCCTGAGGTGCGACCGAGGCTGAATCGGCTGCGTCCCGTGTCGCAGCGGTATGCGGAGCAGATTGTCGAAGATGTCATTTATGATATTGTTGACGAGGTGGACTTTTGGCTGCAGGATGGAGGTCCGAGGAATGTGCCCAAGGGTGGGGAGGGGAAAGTCGGGAGTGTTGCTGTGGTGCCTGAGCAGGGGGAGATTAAGGAGCTTGTTCAGGACGATTAGGACCTTGAGACTGGTGATATGTTGGTTGTATGGATGGATGGATTTGTGCGTCAGACGACGTCGAGATACCCGAAGATCGATAGCAAATAAGTGTTTTACAAGAACGAAATCAAAGGCGAAGTCGTAAGAATCTAGGATTCCAGAGTGAACTAACTAGCTATGTAAAGTTATCCAAACATGCCATTACACAGGTAGAAACCAAGTAACCGACAAACCCGTCGAGAGGGTGCCATACATCTCCCATGCATATATCCCCGTCGCCGATTTCTTTCCTTCCTTTTCATTATCAACGTCCAAAAAATGACGTATCCGATCTCATTAACATCATCAGCCATATCAACTTTAAAATCCTCCCTTATTTAGTTCCCGATCCGAGAAGGTCCCCCGGAGGGAGCCGTCGCGGGCTCGTCGTCCGGTTCCGTCACAACCGGAACAGGGTTCAGAGTGTGCGACGCAGAGCCCCCCGCACGCGAAGATTCGCCCTCGCCCTCGTGGACCTCCTCGATGCTCAGCCTGTCCTCATTTCCTTCCTTCTTCGCTCCTTCGGTAGCTTCCTTCTTAAGGCGTTCTTCCCTGCCGCGCTTATAGCAATACCAGAGCACGAAGAGGAGTACTACGTCCCCCATGTGTCAGCTTCTCTAGTCGTACAGGCCCTGGGTTCCACAGGGAGGGGATAGAAACTTACAAAAAACAGCAACGCTCCACAGCAGATTCGTTCCGATAAACGCGGGGAACCTCAACTTCAACGCGTTGACAATCGACCTCAACATACCCGCAATGGCTCCCGGCTTCGTCACCATCTCCTGCAACCCCTTGACAGTCAACAGGCTCATAGCCGCATCCTTCAGTCCTCCGCCCTCGACAATGACCTCCTTGCCCTGAGCAGCAGCCGCTGCCTTGAGCACATCGGGGGCCAGAGAAGCGGTTATCTTATCGGGCATCTGCATGACGAGCTTCTGCAGCGACGAAGGGAGCTTCTCGAACGAGCGATCGAGCAGCCCGTCGCGGTCCTCGACTAGGGATACGAGGTCGCTGTAGGCGGTCGGCACGCCATTCGCCAGATCCTTGAGCACCTGCGTGAAGCGTTTCGCTAGGTTGGCCACGTCGGGCGTGAGGGAGACGACGCGGTCGGAGCTATCAGTCGTGAGGTGAAGACTCCGCAGGATGCGACTAATATCCCGTTCTTCGCGATCCACTTCAGCTTTCGAGGCGTCCGCCGGCGGCGCCAACGTAGCGCCTTGCTTCTTCTTCTGCTGACCGAAGAAGGGAATAACAGAGAACCGCTTCTTCTTGTCCTTGTCCTTCTCTTTGCCTTTGTCCTTATCCCCTTCCTCCGCGACGGCGGCCGATCCTACAGAGCTGTCGGAGATTTCTCCCGAGCGACGGCTGAAATCGTCCGAGTCCCATGTGATTTCGGGCGTTTTGATGCGAGGGGGTAGAGGCGGTGCGGGACCTTCGTCGGAGGCGAGCGACTCGAGGAAGCTCTCGTCGTCGGGTTCGAGGACGGGGCTGTGGATGATTTCTTCTTTGGCTTTGCCTTTGTCTTCTTTCTTTTCGTCCTTTTCGGCCTTGTGCTTCTTGTATTTTTTGTAGGCGAAGTATTCGAGCATCGTGGCGGGGTGGCTCTAGCGAAAGGCGGTTCGGTGAGAGTTGGACTCGGATATTTGTTGGGGAAGCAGATGGACGGATGGATGGGGGGATGGGATAGCAGGAAAGGCTAAGGATATATATGAAGGCTGGTGATTGGCAATCGGTGTCTAACAATGATCTCGAGAGGTGAAAGCGAAAAGACGATCGGTGAAGATGCTCGATTGTTGTTTGATTGCGGGCTTAAGAAAGGAGGACGGAATATAATTGATACAATGTTTGCGCAGGCAACCAAACTAGAGGCCGCCACTTGAACTTTATCCATGATGTCACGAGCGCCATCCAGCCTCAGCTGAACATCGGCGTCGCAAGGCCCCTGAAACTAACTCCGAAAGACACCCAATGCCAGGCGATCTCCGATTGATCAATTGATCAACCATCAAGTCAGTCAATCATCATTTACCAACCCAACCACACACAAATTATGTGGGAGTCGTCACCATGACCGCACAACTTGTTCGAAATTATATCAATTCTCAAGAACTCGAGTCTTGAGGGGTATCACTGAATTTTGTCTTTTACTCCTGTTTTACAGCCCATGCCGTCCTTTCCGTTTTTCCCCATTCCTTAATTTTCGTCCATCACCGAATTGTCATTTTGCTCGAGCTCCTCCTCTTGTGCATTGTTGAATATGTCGCTCGCGAGAGTATTGCTCTTCCTACCCCTTCCTCTCGCCTGCCTGTACGTCTTCGTAGAAGTAACAGCCCTCTCGCCAACGAATCGATTCCCCTCCCATCCCTTATCACACTTTGGGCACGTCCTGGCCCGTCTACTTCTCCAATATCGCTCCTCACAAATATCGTGAAGCCTCGCCAGACAATCCCTCTCGTTACACCTCTGTCCATAGGTAACAATCTCCTTGCACGCTTCGCACACCTTGATGCGCTGCCACTCATCAGCCGGCGCATCCGCGTCATTGTACGTATCAAGCAGCCAGGTCCTTAACTCCATGAGCGCGCGGGGCGCAGCGCTGTAGAAACCCTCGGGGCTCTTCTCGAGCCAGCCGCCAGCAACGAGCTCATCCATTACCCTATTGACGTCGCTGTGCCGTAAGCCCTTGTCCGTAGAGACGGCCTGAGACCCCTCGCCGTCGATGAGGCTGACGTTGGGATTGTTCGCGTTCCGCGGCGGTCGGCTTAGCGATATGGCCTCCTGTATCGTCACGCACATCTTCTCCATGCGCGGCGTATTGTACGTGTCGAAAATAGCGTCGAGCACGCGCTTGATGAAGGAAATCTCGTCGGCCGTGAACGTCGTGGCGAGTTGCGTCGCGGGGTCCGAGGCCGTGTTCACGAGGGCCCACACGCGTGCCTTGTTGCCCTGATGCACCGTGCTGCGGACCTGGTAATCGAAGTGCGAAACGGCTTCGGATGCACTGTTGATGAAGTAGTCGAAGTCTCCCTGGGTGATGTGGTCGGGTTTAACGTCTTCGACGCCGGACGCGGTTCGGATGGCGGCGATGATCTCCTGGCCGTCTCGGAAGGTGACGAAACCGCGACCCATGAGGGCTTGGAGGAAGGCCCTGTTCGTGTCGTTGTATTCGTAGTCTACGTCCATGATGGGGTCTTGGGCGGGTCGGAAATGGGGAGACAAATCGAGCAAATTGAGCGGCGGAGGATAGTCAAGGTAGTGTCGATGAGCCCGAAGCGGGCGCGGGACTGTTCACTTTTATTGTTCTTGGACGCGTTTGTTTCTTCATGGCGGGGCAATTTAGAGCACAACTCCAGAGTGCTCACTGCTTGTGGTGGTGTACCGTGTCGTACCGTATGGGTACTGTATGATGACACATCAATTGATCTAACATCCAACAGCTCTACCTCGGGATATATTGAGGAATTGAGGATCTATGTCCATGCCGTTAATGGCCTTGATTCTAAATGTCGACTATCAGAACGCACCAATAGATACATCTACCCTCCTAGGGGGCGTACTAAGGTGGACGTCGCTATTCAACCGGGCCCTCGTTGGCCAGTTCCCCGTGGAAGTAAGCGGCTACGCCCGTGCTACCTCCCGTTGCGATAGCGATTGCGCTTGGCCTTTCGAAGAACCTCGACGTATCTGATACACCTGTCTGTGTAGGAATAGAAGTCATCCTCCTTCTCGGAGTGAAGAATCTCATCGAGTCTGACATAGGCTGTCATTCCTGCCACTTCGTTATATGCTATGATGGCATCACAAAAGGTCGAGAATGGGGTGTATCCCTGGGCCTTCACACATCCCAATTCGGTCATGAGGCGATAGTGGTCTTGGACATCCTCCTTCCATTGATTGAGCGGCGTCCCCTCCAAATTCCGAGCCAGTAGCTGGTCCCATTCAGTCGCAAGATCCCACTGTATCTTAAAGAGGCGGGTTGTGAGCTTTCTTTTGAGCTCTTTGATTAGCGGCTCTATTGTCTCGAACTTGTAGAGCGTATTCCCAAACGTTGGACAGATGGTTGGGACTACAGCAAGCATAAAGAAACCCATCTTCTTCTTATATTCGAGGAAGAAGTCGCGGTCTTGATCATGGATACTGTGCTGCATTTCTAGGAGCTTGAGTTCATCGCTGGAGGTATCCTTGTCGCAAGGGAAATAGTAGTCGAGGTCTATCTCCCCGGGGTCTTTCGGAGGACTTTCCTTTGGTATTCCATCGTCTCCACTCCCGTTTATATCCTTGTCTGTGGCGATGTAGTCGGCAACTTGGAAATCGATATCCACTTTGGCCAATCTCTTGCGGAAGAGAGGATGACTTTATTCTCTTCGCGGATACCCATCCCGACGATATATGGAATACTCAATGTCCGTGGAGGCGTCGCGTTGTACTTTTATTCTTTATTTTATGGATCTCTGATCTTTTGCAGACCCGCTCTAGCCTTGGTAGTCGAAACGAGCGATCCGAAACGTTCGATTCAAGAGTCGATGTCCTGCAAGTGAAGAGTTGCGACGCGAGCGGGAGGTTGTGGGATAGGCGTGTTTTGTGGTAGGCTTCGATCACCATATAAAATAGGTGCTCAGATATGTATTTGGGGGTATTTGGGGGCAATTGAGTGTTTTCAACCTATGATGAAAGGCAATTCGAGTTGGGAGGAAAGCTCTCGTTTTTATCTTTGACCCAAACAAGACTTCAGCTGCCTTTCGCCTGCAATGGTAGAGAAGAACTCTGGCCATCAATAGGAATTGATCACCTACCGGGATATTTACCACGATGTCGAGTGGCATCAACGTGGATATCAATCCAGTGGTCTAAGGCAAAACACTCTGACCCCTTAGACTAGCCCGTTTTGACAAAACCATCTTCCCGCTATCTCTTTTGGATTGAGAGATCACTGATGGCAAGGCCAGCTCCAAGTGAGGCCGCTATGGCAAAAGAAAAGCGAGTAAGGGGACCACACCATCGCCTAGATGAGGAATGAAGAGTAATATCGGCCACCGGTCCTGTGTGTACCCAAGTCTAGTCGTCGATTACTGTTGGCGATGATGGCACTGGAGACTCTTCCATTCTGTAGTTGATCGTCACAGTCATCCTCAAGTGTTCACAGACACCCAATATCCAGTGCTACGAGGGCTTGGGGGGAGGGAACCGCGAGTTCTCGACAGAGACCCTCACAGAGTAAATAAGCACCGACGCCCGTACATTCGTATAATCAGATCTCTTTCGTATAGATGTTGATGATTTTGTTGTTTGGCTCTCGTTGATGTCGCTGACGACAAATGTGGTAGATGACTAAGCAGCAACATCATCTCAACCAAGGCAAAATGCCAGAGAAGGAGCAAAAGAAAGGGCAAAACAACCTATGAACATGGGAGCGATAACAACATCTCAAAGGCTCTCTAAAATTCCCAATTTCAAATCATGAAAACAATATAAAGACATCAAATTTCTCTATTATATCGACTTTCGCTTAGCATCCGGCACTCATAGAGCCCCTCACTTCAAAGAACCAGACTCAGAGCCCGATAGTTTGCTCTCGTTCCCAGTCACCAAGGACCTTAGCATTAGTTGACTTCCCGCATACCCCAAGCTACCCTCCTTTTTATCAACCTTGGAAACTTTGGGAAACTCTATATGTATATATAGCAGTACCTGTGCTGCTAGTAGATGGCTAGTTAGCTGGTGCCATCCTCGTCAAGTATTCAAGTAATAGCTCTCGAAACGTATCTCGTTTCGCAGATACTACGCTACTCGAGTTTATCAAATATCTCACATCGCATCGGCGCAGCCCTCGCCTTTTCTACTCTCAGGTTGAGCCAGGGAAACAAAGACCGGAATCGTCTCGCCTCCGAGCCCGGGCCTAAACCCGGCCCGCAACCATGTCTGGCCAGGTGGAATATCACGTCCTCGAAATCCGTCGAAGCGATGGCTGTGACACCGGTCCTGGATACTGGCCCATCGTCGAACCCGCCAAGGCTCCCAAGAAGACGACCAAAGATGGCCTTGAGAAGGTGACGAGGGCGAAACCTCAAATGGTCCGTCTCGAGGAGGACGACCCACGATTCGTTGAGTGGAGGGTAAAGCTTGGTATTCTACTCAAGCAGGAGATCTCCCCCGAACCGCACGGTACGTTCACCATGGTATGAATTGATCGAAGTATATACTGACGGAGGTGTTTTTCCTATACAGAAGGGTTACCGTGGTACGTGGAATTTCCACGGGGTTACTGGTTATATGAGAGGTCCAAGGTCCTCTGGGTTTCCGGGTACCCAAACAAGAGTAAACTCTTCAGAACGCCCCAGGAGTTTGGCCTTCATCTTCTTTGGCTCCTTAGTAACTCCGACGACCGCAAGGACTGCTGTTGTATCCATTGCAATATCCTCCCTGCTACGAAGGGTGCTACGGGCGCCGACGATGAGCTTCTCGTTGTAAAACCAAAGACCTCTGCCCAACCTCGTGCAACTTCCGCGGCTGCAGCGACAACGAAAGCTGCGCCCGCACCAGCTCCAACCACCACCGCGGTACCTAGTGTCCCTGTCCAACCCACCCCACTACCACAGGTAGAGGGTGCGATATCGAGGGCGCCTCCCGTCACGGCGTCTCCCGCCGCTGCGCCCGCCCACGGCACTCCCCAGCAAGGTGCGGCGAACACTGTCCCGGGTCGTGCTCCGCCCTCTACAACTCCTGCTCAACCGGCGATTACGCAGACAACCATCACTCCCGTGGCGAGCCTAGCAGTGCAAGCGGCCGCCCAACAAGCCAAGGAGACGATATCCCTCCTCTTCCGGACGGGGGAACTGGTTTGGTTTACGAACGGTCAGAATTGGAGACTGGGTCTTATAGTACAATCGAACGGCGGAACGCACCAAGTCGTACCCATCGCTCACGGGATGATCATACAGCCGCCTGTCAGTAGGACTGACAAGGACTTGCGACCTTTCTACGCATTTACTGTGCCTCCTCCTATGCGGGAAGACCTAAAGGGCCGTAGCTACGAGGAGATACCGTGGGGCGAATTCATAAAAGGCCTAGCGGCTGGTCCCAACCCTAAGGGGGAGTTGAGCGTCTTAGTTCTCGATGCGTCGAAACTGGCTGCGCTCAAGATTGACCAATCCTACTCTCTTTTCACTAAGCTATCTCAGACCGATATGCCCGCCTACTGGGGTGTTTTCCTCGGCGCAGAACGCATCGAGATTGGGGACACCTTGCGGGTTGCCGTCCCGCAGGACTACGCACACGAGCCCGGTGTCTACCTAGGGCTCGAAGCAATCGTGCTTCAGCCCGGCCAGGGTGTTCTCTACGGGGGAACGCTCTACCAATTAAAGGAGGGACCCATGGGACAAGGCGGCGTGGGCGAGAGCGTCTCCGAACAGGGCCTACCGCGTGCCCTACGCGAGGAAGCCGTCTGGCGCAAGAGCGTAGCCCCGGAGGTACCTGTGGACTACAGATATCTCCAGTCGAACGCGTGGTTCCGCGAACAGGACGTCAAGGGCCGATTTTACCCGACTCATCGTCTCGCGCCGATCCTGAACCCGCAACTATTTACGGAGGCCGTGCAGTCTCGGAACCTGGCGCAGGCGTACCCGGCACTTAATGGACGCCTGGACGCGGCGGCGGGGACGGCGAAGATTAGCACTCGGAGGGCGAACCGGGTGGAGACGGCGGGCCCCTCGATTCCTCATGGTATTAGGTTTGCCTTTGAGGCGTATGTGCAGGAGGAAGTCCCTGTTGGTGTTAGCGCGGCGGCGACCGACGCTCGTGCTGGTGGTTCTCAGTGATGTGGGCAAAGGAGAAGGGGTGACGAAAGGGGTGGCTTCAAGACTTGAGACAGGGTCGGGCTTTGTCGAGTCGTCGTTAACACACAACTGAAAAGGAAGGGCATCGGGCCATCGTCCGGGATGTGGATTGCGAGAGGATTGTTACCTGTATGATAATTGAGATACGAAAGGGGCGCCGGATATCTCGTCGTCTACGTTGCAGCTGAACTGATGATCGGAATCCTTCGTGTTTGCGGTTGATATTTTCGACTACCATGTACAGAGGTGCAAAACAGTATGCTATGAGCCCCATGAGCCGTTTTCCCTAACCTATATCAGATCCAATACACGCACTATTATACTACGACTGTAATATCGCAACTCGCAATTGACATCACAAGAAGTGCCGAAGCACTTCTTCCCCCCACCGGGGAGATAGAAAGTAGCATTCCGTAAAAGCTATCAATCCAAGCAGGGAGCCCCCAGTTCCCCGGTATTACGAACCCCATCTCGCTACGCTTTGCTCACGATCCTCAGTCCACTTTCCGAGCCATGGACATATCTACCCGAGGCTTATAAACTATTTCTCATCGTGTGGGGGGCAAGAACGAAGCCAGAGGGAGTAGTAATACGAAGAGTATGTTTGAGAAGGAAGCCGAACCTTGCTTGATAACGAGATGGTTGACAACGATCCCTCGTTCACCGGAGCCGGGGATGATGCTGGCGTTGGCCCCTTGTTTTATAGATTTAAAACTGATTACGAGAGCTGGGTCGCATTCCGTGTCCTCGTAGGTGTCTTGCTTTTTTTTCTTGTTCTTTTTTCCAAGACAAGCGCCGTAGGCGATAGGGTTGTCGTCAGGGGTGTCATGGGTCATATCCAACGAGATAGTGTTTCCGATGAACGGACGCGCAGGAAACTTTCTTCTTCGAGAAATCACCCCCGAATCCTCCGTATAACAGACGAGTTACATTCAAGTTCTGAGACAAAAATGCAACTCTCAGAGCCACGCCACACTCGCCATCGGCCGCCCGTAATTATACTATCCTAGGGGTTAGTTACAGAGGACGCCGGGTACACGGCTTTTATTCCCCGCGTAGGATTTTGATGAGACCGGGGAGCTCTTCGGGCAGGGGGCCACGTTCCCAGGCGGGGGTTGCTCGGAGCATCTCTCTTTGCTTCCCGTTCCTTTTGAAGGAAAAAGGTAACGGTGCCTTTTGACCTCTCACTTTTCACATGCCATTTTTCTTTTGCGGACCATGGTTCTTTGCTTACTTCGTACCTGTTGATGCAAGTTGTCGGACGTATCATTGATATCTTCGAGACTGGTGCCGACTTCCGGGGGGGGGGGAAGCAGGGATCATTTTGTTCAGGATTCATTCTTCGCCTCGTCGTTCAAATTCGAGAAGGAGCCCCGAACCTCGAATCGGTGCTTCGTCAGCTCTTCACAAAGTGCGGCCGAGATTTAACATTCGCTGTCTCGACGAATCAGCTGTCCAGAAAGTGGTATATCGATCGTTCCTGGTTCAAGAACGCCCGACAGCCACGGCGATGGATGGTGGTCTTCATCACGGAACATTCATTTCGGATGTCCCGGGGTTTAAAAATCCTGTTCACCCTTGTCTCTGCTTCTCAAAGTGCACGATGCGTAATCCGATGAACCATGTTGATTTCCCGACAGGCTGAGGAGAAAAAACACCGAAATGGAGGACTGACATCAAGGCGACTCAGGCAGTACCGGGTGGTTGGGATCCTGGATATGCACACACTGAACCACTGAATGGAGATGAAGTACTTCGTACCGAGTACACTGGTTTTGCATTGATGAAGGCTGAATCAACTCACGTATTCGTAGACTGCTACTTTGCACTACAAAAAGTAGGCGAGCCAGGCGACCCCGATCAGCCCTTGGCTAGCGCAAAGAAGGCTTGAAGAGCGGTGAAGACTTGAGGCCCGCTGTCTGCTGTCCCCTATCCGATTTGGTGGTTGAGAAAAAGCAACAATGAAGGCCGAGCTGGAGCTGGGACATCGAAATGGATTGATAAATCCATTCCGCTCATGGAGTCCCCGGCGACTACGAAGTATGCACCAGCCAAGCCAGACTCGAAGAGCAAATGAAGGCTGCGTGCCAAGATGAGATGGATTCCAGACAAAGTCCATTACGTATTTTGATCCTGTTGGTTGGACCTGACATTACCGCCGGTCTGGAACCGAATGCGATGTTGCCGTCTTACGTTGTGGCAACATCGAATCCTTCACTCTGGTATGTCTTTCAAGATCAATGCTTCATTTTCACCATTCATGCGCGGACCAACACTAGGGCTTGCCCGCTTTTCTTCGCCTTTCGCGAAACGCTAGCTCGCCTAGCACAGGGAAGTTATTTCCACCTAGCTCCGTTCGACGTATGTAGTATACACTACTTCATCCTTCGCGTCTTCCGGTCTCTGTCGGGTCCCTTGGCTTGGCTGTAATGTATTATTCATAGTGTACTCACTAATCCACGCGAGCCTCTTCCTTCGGCTCAGCCTCCGAGCCCGTCCGTCTTGATCTTAAGAGAACACCGGCGCAGGCGATGACTGTCGAGCCATAGAGATATCCACCGCCTGGGCGGATGGACGATCTAATTACACTGTCGAGTGAGCGGACCCATAATAGGCCCATAAGGCCAAAATAGTGACCGAAAGGTGCCAGTCACTCGGTAAACTCGCCCCTTGCTAGCAGGTACGAAGTACGTCTATCTTTGTAGTGTAGTGGGCTCTACTTTCATATCTACGTGACGACCATTCGCCTATCTAATGGCCCAAATTCTTCGTTTTTACTTCGTAATAAATGTCTGGAGAGCACTGTCCCCAGGAAATCGGATCAATTAGTGTGGGTGTTGCCGGTGTCATCGAATAAAACTTAACCCCCTAATTGGATTGGCATAAGGTAGGAAAAAAAAAAAAAACTTTCACGAGTCTCCCTTGCTCTCTTGGTCGGCGAGTAGACCAAACGAGAAGGGCGTCCAGTGGCATATTTCTCGCCTCTTCGTGGACGTTTGAAACCTTCTGCCTTTTTCTGAGACATGCATACCTTCACGTATCGTAGGGTTGGGGGGTAGGGGCAGGGGCAGGTAGGAAGGCAACGAGACAAGCACTAGGCGACACAAGACGTCAGAGGGACAAGTATATGTATAAGAGCCAGTTAAGAAGCAGCGCCGATCGCCAGTCTTGGACCTTCGGGCTCCATCAAGAGATCTTGACCGGTAGACCAAAAATAGCAAGTCACAGGTGAAGCAAACGGAGCGGAAATTTTTGTTTAATTGAACGCTCAAGAACCTATTTCAATCCCTCTAGATACATCTCTCCCTCTCCCATGAAGCAATTACCGCCTCCAACCGTGAGGCCCATCATCTCCCACTTCCATACACGCTCCCCTCTTCGCCTGCTCCTCTAAACCATACGAACAGAACTAAACGTATGTGTCGTAACCACCCTGTTCCCCCACGGGTCCGGAACCTCGCCGCTCAGCGGAACAGATCAATGCAATTGTGGTCGTGAAATTCAATGCAGAAACGGCGTGTCGAAACAATGCGCTGAGTCAAGGTGTCGTAATCGCGTAGGCATGATTGGATGAAATAAAAAGAAAGAAATAGACAAAATAGAAACCTAAGGAAATGGACAAAATGAAAAGAGATGGCCATCGTTATTCTTTGTCCGTTACCTTCCTCCTCTTGTGGGGATTCGTAGGACCACAAACAGAAAATATCGACGCCCCAAAGGAAATACAAACACTCTGTGGAACCGGGAAAGATGACAATGCTATCGAGAAGGATGGCAAGAGCCCATCAACCTTTTTTGTTTTTCTGCTTTTGTTTGCGAACTTGGAGACGGACACCGATACCAAAAACAAGATGGCTTTCGAGCGGTTCGGAAGAGAGAGGTAACGGTAATCTCCAAGTTCGAGTCGCAAGGCGGAAATCGGGATTCGAGGAATGACCAAAATATTCCGTCTTTGCCAGATTCATCTTCGGAAACAAGAACTCCCCCAATAAATGCTTCGTCCCAGACTCGCTTATACGCTCCCAACTGTGCTGCAAAAAAAAAAATTTGGAAACAGACAAGGATATCATGAAAATGTCACGTAAAGGACAATGCGCGTTTCGCTCCAGCTCGGGCACCCTAGGCAGTCGGCTCAAAAACCCAACATCGTAAATGCACAACCACCATGAGGCCCGTTGAAGCGATATTAGGCCTTAGGAAGCCAGCTGCTCCCAGTCCGGTCGCGTTGTCTACCCGCCAACCTTGAGCTTAGCAAGCTTTTCTTCGACTTGTTTGAGGACATCGGCATCGGGCTGGGGCTCGACTCGTCGGGGTTTTAGTCGCTGGCATTTCTCGCACTTGGCGTGCTGACAAGACTGGCAGGCAGTACCATCAGGCACGCCACCTGGGAAAATCGTCTTGCATTCGTGGCATTCGTGGTGTGGAATGGCGTTTGGCCCAAATTCGTCACCAGGATAACCGAAAGGATACTTCTTCTTCTTGGCACTGAACATAGGTTGACTTGGTTAATAACACCGAGGTGCAATAGCATGAAAGCTTATAGTGAAATCACTTACGGATCTCTGGGACAATCTGTGCAGCGGATATGTCCGCAGTTGGCGCAAAGTTTGGTTCCCGTAGTGAAGAGGGTACCGCACTCGTGGCAGTTCCTACGCACTCGCTGGCGGGGCTTCTTGTAGATAAGATCCTGAGTGCCGCACTTGGGTGGGATCCTGAGCTCAGGGGTCTTTCCATCATCATGTCGATAATCGACGGCAATAGGAGGGTTCTCTTCGAGTTCCTTGGCCTTGGCGGCTCTTCGCTCGCGGCTTGCCTGTTTCTCAGCCTCGGTCCTCTTGGGAGGATAACGAGAGCACTGCTTGCAGCGGACATGCTGGCAGTTGGGACATTCCTTGGCTACACCGAAAGTAGCGTTGCAAAGATGACAGTTGCGTCTTACTCGCATTCGGATGGGCTTCTCGACACGAAGGGCATCTCCTTCAGTAGAGTACCAGTCACCGGGATAAAGTTGAAGTCCGAATCGCTCACCGAGCTGCTTGGCGCGCTGCTCGTACAACTGACTTCTAGGAATCTTAGTAACACCTTCGGGCTCGGGCTTGGGTTCAGTCTTCTGCTCGGGGGATTCGCTAAAAGAGATGTCAGCATTCGTTAAAAGCTATGCCCATCGACATCCGGATCTTGGAGGGAGAAGACACCAGTTGCCTCCACGGGAACAAAAACCTACCCCTTCTTATGTGTCTTGGACCCAATAATGGAGAAGCGCCTGGTGGAACTCTCGCCCTTCTTAAGTACGGTCTTCATTCGCGAGAGAAGCTTGCCAACACCCTTCTTCTCCTTCTCTTTCCCTTTCTCCTGGGTAGGAGCTGTGGCGGGGGCGGCGGAACTCATTGTGTCGCTGAGGTTCAGGTTCGATTAACTCGATGGTATTGGTTGGTCAAAATTCGTAGGGGTTCGACAAAATCAGTCGGCAACGGCTCACAGAAGAGCACCGTCGAAACAAAAGCACGCAGCGGATTATAAAGTGGCGAAGTGGGCCGTGATGGTTCGGTGGGTATCTGGGTGTTCAAAAAGCAACCAAAGATCGGGTTTCGTATTATCGGATTTTTGGGATGGGTTCAGGGAGGTAGGCGGTAATCCAAGAGCTCGATTACCAATTCACTCGGCTTCCCGTCTAATCGGATCGAGTCGAGTGAATCGTTCTATGGTAATGGCCGACGGCTAGTTTTGCAGTGGATTAGAGTCCACGCAAAGGGGAATTGGTGGACGATGCCGGGCGCTATGGTGCGATGAGGAATGGAGGTGAAATCCGGGAGTCAGGAAGAAGTGGAAGAGAGAGGGGATTTGAGGGAAGAGGAAGTGGAGAGAGGTGTTAATATTGAGTACATGGGTGTGGAAGGAAGGACGGGGACTGGTCCGAGGAAACAGGGAAAGCGGACAGGGCGCCTACGAAGTGGGAAGGACCACTCCTTACGAAGTACATCGTAGTCGTACGTAGTATGTGCTGTGTACTTGGTACGAGGTCCACGAAGCTTCCTCCCCTGTACCGCAGAGAGACTTGGACGGGTGGCGTACATTACAGTACCCCATCCAGAAATACGGGGTACTCCATCAGGATACAACACCGACCCAACCCTGGCATTGGGTCATACGTTAATTGGAGTACCAGACCCAAGGGAAGCCGAATGGGTTGATGAGGGGTGGGAAGAAGTGACCTCTGCATCAAGCCGGACTGAGCTCCGTATGGACACACAAAACCCAGGGTAGCAACACCTCCCTGGTGTACTTGTCGTAACATTGAGCAAGCACTTTGCTTGACTTGGCATAGTACAATTATGTTACTGCTGTCGTCAAACAGCACGTATACTGATCGCTGTGCTCCTGTTCACAATTCAGTACTTGGTATGTGAGCAAATACTTGACCCTGATATTCTCACAACTCCCACTCAATTGCCACTACCAGGTTCACGTTTCTCCCTTGGTCTTGCCTACGAAGGAACTTGCTGGTACTGTTGGGTTGTTGAGCTAGACCAACGCGGATGCGATACGGCGTGATAATCCGCGTCCTACCATCAGCCTGCGACAATGCACAGGACATCCGGGCGATGGAATGTGTAGGAAGTAGTGTATCTTGAACAGTATCCAGTGTCGCTGCGTGTACGAAGTAAAGGGACTGGATAACTTGATCCATTTGATCTTGGTCAACTGTTGTGCTTGGACGAAGTACCCGCTGCGTACCGGAATGGGGGTACAGGACCCATGGAGGACAGGCCACTAATCCGAATTGAGACGACGTATTGATGGACTTGGGGAGGGGTTCATCAAGTCCCTGAGACACGACTCGAGTCACTATAATGTACCTCTGCTATTGTACCCACTTCCAAAGCTCAAGAAACAACCGGCTATGTTCCCAGTGCTCTGGTATTGGGGTCACCAATTGTTGAAGGAAAGAGCAATAGCGAACCCGAATGGTCGGGGCAGCCCTGCATTGTCAGCAAACAAATGGGAGGAAAGAGATCGGATGTACAGTGCCAATTTCAGCAAACACAGGTTGCGAGAATCAATTGGCCCGACGACAAAACCCTTTCCTCTGCTTGACCGCTATAATTGATTGATTGAAAAACTCCACCATAATTAGCACCAGACCAAACAAATTCGATGGAAGTAGTGTACGAAGTACATTGATCAATATGGTGTCTCTCTTGGGTCGTCAGTATTGCCAGGCTGTCTGGGCTGCCCTTCATAGCGTGCTCTGGGGAGAGTACTTCATACACTATTATACACTACTTACGCCAGAGGAACTGGCGTACGACCGTCCCGATGAACCCTGTCGATGCCTCCACCCTATTAGGACAATCGTGGCATGTTGAACAGAAGGACAAGCCCACAATGAAGGGGTCCCAAAGCTCGGATTTGCCAATTAAAGGGCTCCGTCTCGAAGGCGGCGCCAGTGCCTAAGCCAAACTAGACCACGCCTCCTCTCGCTTGGACACCCAATGCAACTTTTCTGCACCAGGAGTGGTTGGCCAACTGCGGGGGTCCAAAGAAGTGACACCAAGTGTTTGACGGAGTCAAGGACAAAGTATGGTGTACTTTGGAGGGAAGAAACGTGGTTACGGAAGACCAGCTTCTTTTTCTTACGGATGAGTGGAAATGGTCTTTCGAGAAGTGACCAACTGAACCCCCTCGCAACCGGCCAAACGGGAACTTGCACCACTCCGAAGAGCTGGTATAACAACTGTAGCTATCCATTCTATCCCAAACAGTGACACAAACGGTCGCGATGAGACAAGTCTGTGCAAGCAAGCAAGACAGGAATGTGATAGATAACTCGCTGGAGTCGGGCAGTGCTCCGACAACGTAACTCTAACGGCGCCACGCCGCTGAAGAGCCAGGTCAGGCCTTGTCTTTTCTTCATTGAGCAGGGGGTTCGACGTGGGCGTGAGTGGTTCAGTGTGAATGTAAGATGTTGGTCAGCGATATGGTATCCCAGTCAAGAACCGTAAATGCCGGTTCTCTCACTCCTGCTCTTTTAATAGCGTACGTCCGCCTCCCTGACTCCCTATTTTTGACTAGGGCTAGTAGTCCTCCAGTTGTCAACTACTTCGTACGAAGTAAGACGCTACGTAGGCCCTTGTACTTCGTTTACTGGCCAGTGGTCTCCCTGCTGTTCAGGCCATCAATTCAAAGTCCCCATCGTGCTGAATGGACGGTAGAACCGCCAATTTCTTCATTGATTAGCATGTCCGCGACTACTCCATAACAGACTCGCTTGTCCGCGTCGTGTGAGTTGTGAAGGATATAGTGGAGTAAATATCCCCAGCGGTATCATAAATGACAGATCGCGGATGACATGTCATTCACGGCTTTCACTGAATGGCAGCGCCTCATTTATCATCCGAGGCCATGCGATTTAGGCGGAGAGAACAAGATTAGTGCACAAGAATCCCCTTTCACCGCACCAAGGACGCAAGATCTCTCTTCTGGCCAGCTTCTGCCGCATCTCCCGACGCCACAGTTAAGTTAACAGCGGACGGCATGCGTATGTAATCTAATGTACTTGGAGTACTTCATCCCTCATCCGCCGTCCCAATCCCCAACGAACGACTCTTGATTGTACAACCAGACGCCAAGTCATTGCCAAGGCAGATGCCGGTGGGGGTTAAAAGTTGTTCTGGCTTGGAAACATTGAATAGTTTACCCTTGGGCCTTCAGTGCAGTTTTCTCTCAAGGGTTGATCTCAACTTGATATTGATCCGATAAACCGTAATCACAACTGAAACAAGTTCGTCGTTGACTTTCGTCACAGATACAAGCGCTCCGTTCCTGACCTGCTTTTTCCTTCATGGCACCCCATCAGACTTCTTCTCGAACGTGCTTGTTTCACCTCCCCTCAATGACCACACCACTCTGGGCCTTTTTCTGGTGAATTGCAGTAACCGTACGTGACAGAGGGCATAGAAATTGCCCCATTCGCAAGGTGGATAACGCGTGAGAGACGCCGGCTGCCGACCATTTGGACGGATCACCGTTCACATAAGTACCACTGAACCGGAGCACTGGCGATATTGAGTTCAACAAACAGAGGCACAGTGAACACCATCAATCAATTGATGGATTCTTTTGAGGCATCGATAGGTAGTTTACCAGGTTGACGGGGCAAAAAGCATTTAGCATTCACTGATTGATCCGTTATAAATTTTTTTTTTCTCTTTCCTTTTTCTCTTCTTTTTCTCTTCTACTTCGAAACGACAAACTGGCCAAGCCCGACCATCCACCTCACATCAATCAATATTTTTCTCGGTCTATTGGTCTTCCTGCATACTGCCACCTGCAACGAGCCACTCGCTCAGAGTTGGTCTCCATCCCACCGTCAGTCTCTTGCATGCCGAGTACATATTTTTATATTGATATCACGCCAGGTTCCAGAGCATCGTGCGCCGTATCCTGCGGCCGAGTCAGAGGACGGCCCGGAAACGAGAACTTCTGTTTGGTCACCGCCCCCGCTCGAAAATCTGTACACCTGCAAAAACCCATGATCAAATGATGTGTTTGTTGTACGACGCTACTGTCGCAGGTCCACGCCCGCTTCCTACCTTTCCAGCGGTTCCTCGATCCAGAAAGACAGACGCCTCCGTAATAATAATTGGGACCCTTTCGTTAAGAGGTCGGGCGCTGAATCCATCACGCTGCATGCACCAAGGAGGATTGGACAAAACTAAACTAATGAAATGGGGTCATCGGGGCCCAACCAGCCTCACCGGTCGGTATTGCCCCTCCATTCGCACGAAAACAGTTAGTGATGTTGAGTTGGTTCCATCTTTTCGGGTCTCTGTTTGCTCAGCGCGGGTGTATCCGTATTGCCAATACTAATCACAAGAGCCACTTTCTCGTTGGGGTAATAAGGCGATTCTTCTCTGTCTTCTCGAGCTCGTCTCTTCTTTATGGGCTCGGGACCCAGATACAGAAATTATCGATTCAAGTCTTTCTCAACTGGTATTAGTTTACTTCGTAACCACGAGTCCCTCTCCACCGACCATTTGGTAGTGTGGCACTTGGATTCGAGAGATCACTTCCTAACACACCCTGGCTCTGCTGGCGAGTTTGGACGACGAGAACAATATGCTCTTTGCCGATGGCAAACTACTGTAAACTAATCTACGAAGTACGGAGAGTGCATACTAATATCGCCACCAGCTTTTCTCATCTCTGCTGAATGAAGGCGAAACTAGGACCTGCATTTTTCACCGAATCCCTCGTACGAAGTAAATTGAAGCTGCTCCATCCACCCCGCTTTTCCCAACGTATATTGTTTTTCAAAAGCAGGTGGCGGGTCAAGAAAAACAGCAACTGAGGGGGCGGGCCATGGGAAATGCCGCCTCTATGGGACACATTCGAGAACAAAATGAACGGAGGAGAGGCCCAACGAACTGGGACAGTAAGTCTTTACCCGACTCGTCCGCCCCATCTTTGCGTCAATCCGCGCATCTCACGACGAGCCACTAAGCTTACCCGTTTCTTGATGCGCTAGTGTATCTCAGGCTGCTCTTGAAGGATGGACCCTAAAGATGGTTAGCCCTTGCACCCAAATCCTTGAACGAGTGTTGTCTGCTTCTCGAAAGCTGTTAAGATCGGCTTGCCGATGGAAGGGTAAGTTGATGCTTACTGTTCGGTCCAGGGAAAAAGAAAAAAAAATGTGGAGAAGATATGTGACAAGTTGCGCGCACATTAGCAGGTCTTACGAAGTAAGCACTTCATCACAATCACCATGGAACCCAATTGAGCGGTTCAGGGCCGCCGAATTGCTTTTCTTCATGTGACGGAACAAGCATTGCACCATCACTCTCGTCTTCACCGCCTGTTTCTTTTTGTGTGACGCTTGTGGGCAGGCTGTGATCACAATCACGTATTCAACTCTCACATTCTCTCGGCACGCTATGGTCCGTATACCGACTTCCTGGGAAACTGTATTTAATCGTGCGAACTTTGAAGTACTCCGTACTGAGTAAACCTAACCCTGGAGTACGTCGTACTTCGTAGGTTTAGGGGCACTGCTTTCTCCAGTGTCGTTGGTACCCATGGGTGACGTAAACTCTTCCCCATTGTCATTGCGAGGACCCTCAAAGAAGAAGTGGGGTTCAGAAAACCTGTCGGTCGGAAACGGATACGAGGCGACAAGTGAGCAATGAGGGGAAAACCAAGCAGTTCCACCAACGTTCACACCTTCCGATTGCGAAACGGGGACTAGGACAGGCGTCCCGGGCTTGGATGTAACCACGGACCTTCTGTTTTGGTGGGATAGAGTTACACTTACATAAGTATACTGTAATTTTTCGGTATAACAACACCAAATTCGTACAGGAGCGCACAGTGTACAGAGTACATCCACGGGCCCACATGAAGAAACGACGGGTTGAGTGATGCGCAGGAAAGAAGGAAGGGGGGTGTGGAGTTCACTCGCTTCTGGCGGGTGGAGCACGGAGCAAGAAGCCGGAACCATATTGTCGGGTCCAGTCCAGAAAGCAATGCTGAAGCACACTTTGTTTTTTTATCGCAGTTTTCGCCACCCCACTCAAAACTTGATATTAAGCTCCGCTATATTCAAAGCTTTGGGCCACGACGGAAAAAAAAATTCTGTCAAGTCGAAGTCTTTGGCCGCCATCGGACTCCCGATCGGCCGAACTAAACTGAGCCTCGTCATTCACTTTCATCTCTCAAGTACGTCATTGGTCCCTTTGTCGTTCCCGAAACCCGAGAACATGGACGGGCTAATGGATGGCAGCATCCTCCAGAAACTGCTCTTCACTGGTGCCAGAAAAGTGGATCTCAATATCTAGGTCGCTGAATCGTACCACAACCTATTAAATCCAACCTGCCCAACGCTGCAGTGTACACTGCCTCGTACGTGTAACTAACTTCGTATTAGGAGGATTCCTGTCTTAGACGAGGAGGCTATCATTTCTTGATTGCCTATCATCGATAAAGACAGAACACCAGTGGCGTTGCTAGAGATTTGGCCCCTGCCCGAAAACCTTGGTTCTGGCGGCGGTTGACTCCTGTCAACTTCGTAAGTAGGGGAGGTTAACGTTGCCGTGCGACCGATAGCGGGGTGGCCGGTCGTGGAAATAGTCACTGGTTAAGATCAACTTCTCAACTGGCTGGCAAGTACTTCGGTGCTCCCGCCAAGCGGCAACATCTCTCATCTCATGGGCGGTGGATGTTCTATCATCGTTCGTTCGTAAAGCTACACTAGACGATGCACTCCTTCTTCCCCATTATTGATCTAAGCTATCCTCGATTGAAGAGAGCCAAGACTGTGAGAGTGCATATCGTCCAATGGCCAGTGCCGACGAGACCACTCCGCGGGAATATCCTGCTTCCCCGACCCTTGTCTTGCCGAGTTGCGTCACATAAAGTGTGCCCCGCCGGTGTGAATCGGTGAATTCAGTGGTTTGACGTGTTTTGTTATTCTCGCAAGAGGGTCTTGTCATGACTCTCTCCCAGCGATATCCTCCTGTACGGGAAATTAGGAGCTGCAAACGACAACAAAACGGCTGCGGAACCCCACACTTCCAGGCTACGGGTTGCGGGTTAACACGCGCAGGTGTTCTATTTTCGACTCAGCACTGACATCAGAGAACCCACTTGTTGGTTGTTAGGTGAAGGTTTTTTATTTTTCTTTCTCTCTTTGCTTTCTTTTCTTTCTTCTTGTTTTGCCTTGGCGCGGGCCGCGGAATGCACCCTCGGCCCGTCCGGAAACCAATCGCAACAGCTCAGACCGTACCAGCCAACGTGTCCATGTTTCGTCATGCGCCCATCTTTCCTTGCCTAGGCCAGACCTGCATTTTGCTGGGTCTGAGTGGGTGTGGACAGGTCATTCCCTCATGTCCTGGGAGAGCCGCATATGCATCCTGCTGTTGTTATTACAGTTCTGAGACTCATCTTCTGTATTTATCAAGCGGGCGTTGTAGAAATGGTATAAGATCTACCAGCTGTAGCTTCGGGGAAGAGCTCCCGCTGAAAGGAAAGCTTGAGAAATTCTATACCTCGGTACGCAGCAGGGACGCAGGGTCCCCCTTCATCCCGACGAAACAAGTTGGGTATCGTATTGGGGCCAAAAAATTCTTGGATGATTCGAGAATGCCATGCTTCTCCGTCCCAGCCGGCAGAAGTTGAAGAGAAGGCAGAAAGAAAAACGGTGGCAAGGGCCCTCTCTCTCAACGGGATCAAGGGTTTGATGCAAACTAGCGGGCACTAAGCCTTGAGGCCAGGAATATTCTGCCTAGTGTCAACTCTCAGTGGAGTTTCCCGTCCTTCCCGCCTAAAAGTTCCTAATTAGTTGTTAGACCGCCTGACTCAGGCGTGAAGTTACAGGGTTGCCCAGGGCATAGCTTATGATTAAAGATTGAATTTTTAGTGGTTAACGGGAAGGCGGGCGGTGATGGGGAGAGCGGTGGAGGCGGGAGATTGACAGGAGCAATGTTGCGCGCTATCCGCTCCATTTTTCTTCAGAGAGCCTGTCCCTGTTCGCCCCTGGTTCCACTTTCTGCTCCTCCTGCTCCTACGAAGTAAACTTACGAACATCAGTCCGTGGGGTGTATTTGTTTCGGCGAGCTCGTCTCTTCCCGCTGGGCCTCGACTGATCTCCTTCTCCCTGCCAATTATTGGTATCTAGACGGGACGATCAACTTCAGGTTGCTGATCCGACAAGCTGAATTTGAACATATGAAGGACTACAAGTAGCTCACGTACACGACAACGAATGTTTTAACTCTCGTGGTACATGCGACACGCTGGAGGATGATGAGTGAAAGTGGAACTAGGACGGAGAAATAGCTCCCCCTTGTCAAAGCCGAGGTTGAGATGCCAAGGGTTGAAATTGAGGGGACTCCTCTCTAAGAGAGGGAATCAAAACGACAAACGAAACGGGAGACGTCAGTTCCAATAACCCCGGAAGCAATACCGTAACGCCGCTGGCACCTTTTCCACGTCGTACAGGGGTGAATAAGTATCCCACGGTTGAACGGCATTCCACCTGGTGCAGACAACTGGACCTTTAGAGGGGCTCGATGGGGTCTTCCCGAACTGGGAGAAAGCGCCGGCCACGGGGCTTTATCCTCTGAAATCCATTGGCGATGCCCCTAGCCAGCACTGGCAATAGCCCCAGACCCTTGGCAAGCCTGGAAGGTGGAGGGAACCAAGGAGGGATATCGTCACATTCCCACAAAATACATAACTCCCGCTTCTTCATCAGGACCTTGCATGTCACGGATGGGCGCATTTGAGCACGGATTCGCCAGCTTCTGCTCCCCAGGTCTCCCGTGCTCCCCCAGGATTTCACTGAGGACCCATCGGTATACCCACATCAGTCCCTGGATCGACTTTGACTCCGCTATTGAAACAACTACAGAGCAGGACTAGCGGTGATGCTGCCTTCTTCGTCCAAGTATAAAGTATGCCGAGGTCTGTCCGTCTACTTTGTATTGTATAGGTAGGACCAAGAGTGGGACAGAACGACGAGGACGGAAAGCATTCCTTTCATCGAGCCAGGGCCAAGACGTGCTTTTCACCTTAACTGGCATACCGGACGCCCCATCCGGCTGCGGGCCGTGTCCGGGTAGCTTGGAAAGACTCCTCTTTGTGAAAATGCGCTTATTTTCGACACTAAACCGACTCCAGTATTGGAGATGACCCTTGCTTATCCTGCCTGTCCTCCGGTTCGTTCTTCACTGATGTTTGGGGGGATTGATTCCCCTTTTCCTCGAACACGTGTACTTGCACTAGCATTCATGAGGTTTAGCATCATGGCCATGGGGTCTTAGGTTTCCCCCTTTTACAAGTACGAAGTAAACTACCACTGCTTCGATAACTGTGTTGTTCCATGGACGACGCTCATCCGGTTTCTCCCGCTCCTCCTCAACTTGGCTTCCTGGGTCGATGGAGAGACATGGCACCATCCTACGCAGAGCAAGACCGTTTTTGGTTCGACCCACGGCCTTTTTTTGTGTTCCCCGAAATTTTGCATGGCATCAGAATGTTACCTCTATATTTATCATATTCTTCAGCAAGGTTAGGTATCTGATAGAAGTTTCAATTCGTCCTACTTCGTCCACACTCACCACGACATTTAAAGACCACTGATGAGTGGATCAACAATTCTTAGAGACCCAAGGTTTAGCGATATGATGAAGAGCCCGCCTAATTTGCTTCCTACCCAATTCAAACCTCGTTGCCTGGGGGGCCATGACTAGGACCCTGTCTACTGTCCATCACTGAAGCTCCACGTCATATTCTTGCCTTGCGCAGTACGGACGCGAAGCAAGGATTCTCGACCTTTTGCCTTTCTTTCTTTTTGGCGAGGATTCATCTCCGAGGACGGTTCGGACGGATGGTTTGAATGGCAAGTTGTCGAGTTTGGTGCCCAGTCATTCCCCTGGCCCGAGATAGCGTAGAAAGGGGGGACAGTTTCGACAGGAGATTTATGCTCGTCCTTGAAGAAGAATGATGGTTCATTCTGGGTGCGGGTCCCAGTTCGGATCTATCATCAAGTGTCCACTAAACCCGCCGTCGAGTACGGGTATGTCGCGTGTGCGCCCGGAACCTGGCATTCGTCGGGCAAGCGTGGGAGCAAGACCAGAGCTAAGACCAGAGCGAAGACTTGAAGTTTCATGTTGCCTTCCTCTTTTCTTGAGTCGGAGGGAATAATAGCTTGGATTGAGGCGAGGCGAGTCAAGTCGAGGCCAGGACTCAATCTTCCAAGCAATGGAAACACCCATTGAACGTTTGAGTGTTAACCGACTAATAATCTCTCCTTCGAAACAGGCTCGACATTCGGTCAAGACCCATCCTTCAATAGACAAAGCTGCTGAGATTCTCAGCACCGCTTTGGTATCAATATTAATACACGCAACAGTATTCCCATTCCAAGGATTCCAGAGGCGTAGAAGATACGACGCCCGTATTGACACCGAAAAGGAATTTCAATAAAAACGACGAAACTTATCAGAAAAAGAAGATGAGGGAAAAGACGGACGGCGAACATTGATACCCATCAGTCCTAGGACCTCCCACCGAGTCCGCCCTGGTATTCTTCACAAGTCCCGATATGGACCGGCGCTTGGAAATTTAGCTTGAGACGTGCCGTATCTTCGGTGATGTTTTGGCGCTTCAAGATTATCTTGCTGTCGGCTAGTCGATGTTGGCGGGCTTGGGGAACTTGTCACTCCTTTCCCCTGGTTCGTCCTGAGCGAAGCCATTCATCTCGTCGATATATCGAGCATGAACCCTTCGTCTTCAGCAGATCCGGCGCTCACCCCGCCACTGCCCATGTACAAAGCTCGGATGCTCCCCGGAACATGTGATACGGGCGCCCTCGACCTCTTCCACAAGTGCGCTAGTTCGGGTCCATAAGAGCCAAGGTCATACCAAGCTTCAATCCTAAGCTTTCGCTCATGGCAGAGGGTAACCGCATAATCCAGCGGGCATTGGGTGCAATGATGGGTGATCTCTTTGCCGGGAGAATCGCACGCATCCTTAACCACCCTCCCAAGCTCACCAGCGTGATCTTCGTGCTTCTGACTCAGCGAGTTATATACGGGGATGGTGGGTAGCAGGCGCTCATGTGGGCAGAGGAAGTGATTCCATCTTCCCACAGAGAGCGGTCTTAAAGACCACCACTTGGCCGAGAAGGTGCTTGTTTTTGACAAGAGGAATTGCCCGTTGACAATCCTGGGTTCGTAATGTAAGTCGAGCCTAGAACTGTGGGGGCTGCTCACGTCGGGGCAATAGAACCACTCTCGCGCCGTGCGGGAAGCTAGAAGCCTCGTCAGATATCTCAAATATAACGGATTGGTATTCTTGAGTCTGTCGTATTTGAGGGCGAGTTGGATATGTCTCTGGTCGATACGATACCCCCACACGTACGAGATTCGCTCTGATTTTCTCCGACAGTCATAAGTACGCGGTCGTTTAGGTGTATCCCGAGTGCGAAGCCTATGTAGGTCGCAGCACCTGTTGCAGACCCAATGGTTCGGTAAGTTGTAAGCAAATCCGAACCAGAATTCGAGCTTATCATCCTCCGGCATGTCGCCCACCCGTTCTATCCAGTTCCCTCCCCAGTAACTGCGTAAGGCTCTGCATGTCTGCGAAAGACGGAACCTATCAGACCATATAAAATGGTCGTCCATAACAGCCAAAACATCCAGAGGTATTCTGAGAATCGGAGGGGTTTCTTTGCTCCTTTCCTCGCTGCTTCTGCTGTTGTCATGTCCGTCGTGCTCGTGCTCGGTTTCTGTCCCCGTTTCCACGACGTCCGGTTCTTTTGGTTTTTGTGTAGCCTGCAAGGGCAAAGTCTCGGGTATTGTAATGGCCATGACTGTTTCTCAATATAGGAGAGGTCTGTGTAAATCTGGACATGAAGTTCCTTGGGTGTTGAAGGCAGCTGACATCTAGACTATGGAAGATGTGAATGGAGGCATACTTGCACTGGCATAACCTATGTTTATTTATGAGATCGTAGCATTCCACGGCTGGACATAGAATAACAAAGTTTGAACCTCAATATTGCCCTGCTAATACAATTGATACTTTTCAGTTGTATGATAATATGAAATTGGCTATTTAAGCTTAGACAATGGTTGCACATGTGAAGAGAAGGAGAGACTTTGAGGCTGTTGATGGGGCTCGTGGCATAACAGCTGTCAGCAGCAGCCAAGCCAAACCAGGGACTGTCAGCATATTTACCTTTTCTTAGCATGCTTAGAGCTCTCCCAATATTTACTTCATGTGCTTGGCCCGCAGCCTTGGATCCCCACCAAATAACAACAACAGCTTCTTTAGAAACAGCTGTGCCTTTCACGTCTCGAAATGGCACCTGGTAAGCCCTTCAACTACAGTAAATGCTACCACCCCTAGCAAATTGCTAATCACACGCTTTCCTAGCAATCCAATACGAGCTCTCCCCGCCGCCCGCCGACGCCGTCTCGGCGCTCTCCTTCGCTCCCAACTCGTCGAGATTGCTCGCTTCCTCGTGGGATAAACATGTGTACCTGTACGACGTAAAGGCCGAAGATGGCCAGGGAGCGTTACTACGCAAGTTTGAGCACCGTGCTCCCGTTCTGGATGTGTGCTTCGGCGGAAGCGACGACGAGGCTTTCAGCGCCGGCATGGATTGGCAGGTCCTGAGGTAGAAATACCCAAAACTGAGGATGAAACTGTGAATTTCTAGAGGACGCGACGAGCTAACCGATGACGCGGCGCAGAATCGACCTATCGACTGGCGAGCAGACGGTTCTTAGCAAACACTCTGCACCCGTAAGGCGAGTCGTATACTGCCACAACCAAGGTCTGCTCCCCCGGCTTATCAACTCCAAACCCCCCTCGACTAACGTTGTCCCCTCTACAGGCATCCTTGTATCTGCATCCTGGGACTCAACCCTCCACTTCCACGACCTCAAATCCCCCTCCACACAGCCCCTCATCGTCTCCCTCC